>APFE030487276.1:50940-129757 GCA_000404065.3 Pinus taeda | reverse complement strand
TGGCATCTTTGCACAAAAATGAGGCTTGGGATTTGGTGAAGCTGCCGGCTGGAAGGAAACCCATTGGCAGCAAATGGGTGTTCAAGAAGAAGACAAATGCAGAAGGAAAGGTGGAGAAATACAAAGCTCGGTTGGTGGAAAAAGGTTATTCTCAGGTGTCGGGAATTGATTTTGGTGATCTTTTTTCTCCTATTGCCAAGGTAGCTTCTGTTAGATTACTTTTATCTGTTGTTGTTGATTTTGATTTTGAGGTAGAACAGATGGCTGTGAAGACAACATTTCTTCAGAAGGATCTGGAAGAGGAGATCTACATGAAGCAATCTGAAGGCTTTGCAGTGAAGGGTAAGAAAGAATTGGTATGCAAGTTAAAGAAGTCTCTGTATGGATTAAAATAGTCACCAAGGATGTGGATCAGAAATTTGATACATTTATACGGGGACTTGGCTTCACCAGAAGCAAAACAAATCATTGTGTGTATTTTAAATTAATTAGTGGCCGTGTTATTTATCTGGTCTTGTATGTGGATGATATGTTGTTGGCTAGAAATGACAAAGAAATTATCCAGGATGTGAAGACCCAATTGTCCTCCAAATTCGACATGAAAGATCTTGGTGCTGCAAAGTATATTTTGGGCATGGAAATTAAAAGAGATCGGGCAAAGAGGAAGCTCTGGTTAAACCAGAGGAAGTATGTCGAGACAATATTGCATAGGTTTAATATGCAGGGTAGTAAATTGGTGAAGGTTCATATTCCCGTAGATGTAAAGTTATCTACTGAACAATGTCCCAAGACACAAGAAGAGGAAGAGGATATGTCTCGTGTTCCAGATTCAAGTGCAGTCAGTAGCCTGATGTATGTGATGGTCTGTACTAGACCGAACATTGCACATGTAGTGGGAGTATTGAGTAGGTTTATGTCAAAACCAGGGAAGGAGCATTGGACATCAGTGAAGCGGGTTTTTAGGTATTTGCATTGCACTAGTGATTATGGTTTCCCTGTGATACCCCTTAATTCAAATTCCTTTCCTTTCCAAAAACATTTCAGGAAAAGTTCTTGAAAATTGAAAGCTATCATCCCCAAAGATTGTAACCACTAGACTCCTAGTACAACATCAACACCACCCTTTAAAATGGAAAGCATTGGAATATTCAATACATATTCCCCCATGGTTAGCTTGATATTATGGCACTTTCTAGAGCAACTTATAGTTCCTCCATTTGCAACCATCACTTGACACTCTGGTGCTGGATATAGGAAGCAATTAAATTCCTTAATTATCTTACAATAAATAAAATTATCTACCCAAATCAATCAACACTATTAACTTTTTCTTCTTGATATAATAATCTATCTTGGAAGTTTGAGGAGTGGTAATTCCTTCCAATGCATTACAAGATATGGTTGCATTCATTTCTTCTTTTCTGGGGTTGGTTCCCGGTGTATATCCTCCTCTTTTGATGTTTCTTATTCCTTTTTTCCTCCTCTTGACAATCTATGTACAATAATTTATTCTCGGCACACTTATGACCTTTAGTGTATTTGTTATCACAACTGTAACAAATCCATTTTGCTATTTTTTTCCTCCAATTGTTGTGTTGTCAACCTTGTAGGTTGTGGAAGACCAGGAGCAAAAACACTTCCATATTTATAGTTGTGGGTGGTAGACTTCCTTGTTGCCATAATTTTGCTTTCAACTTTTCTTGCCACCCTGAATGCTTTCTCAAATGAATAAGGTTCCCAAAGGCAAACCCCATGTTGGATGTTATCTTTTAAAGTCCCTATTGAACCCTTTTGTTTGAGATTTATCAATTGGCTAAAGAAGTTGTCGCTCTTTGTATCTTCATAATGTGCTATCATTTCCTCTGTAAAAATTGACCAGGTGAAAAGTGATTTATAAGAAAAAAATCCATCTATACCATACACACTGATTGGATTCTAAATATAACAATGCAATATGTACCTTTTGTGAGAGTTGCACATATTGTAGATCAAAATATTGCTCCATCTGTAGTATCCATGTTACCAGATCCTTGCCATCAAACTTCTTCATATCTATCTTTGGAATGTGGTGGTTCTTAAACCCTGCACTGGAGCCTCTAAAATCATAATTCATATTTCTTTTTTCCTCATCATGATTTTCATGGATTACCTTGTCACCACCTGGACGCCTTTCTTGCAACAACTTTGTCAACCCTTCCAACTTGACATTCATCGCATTCATGTCTATTTTAAAAGCCTCCATATTTCCTTTTATACCATCCATGTTGCCTTTTATTTATGTTTTTAAACCATCCATGTCACATTTTAACTCATCCATGTCCCCTTTTACTTCATCTTTGGTTGCTCTTTGTAAGAGCATAATTTGTTGCACTTGGTCCTGTAATTTTGATATACCATGTTGCAATTCTTCCTCTTCATGCGTCATAGTAGAGCTTTATGAGGGATTAATGGGTGAGGACTTTTTTTTTATTGGACGCATTTTAGAACCCAATACTAATATATATGCTTCAATATGCCCTTGGAATTACTTCAAACTTTTTTTTCAAACAAAAGTTATGCAATTAAAAAAAATACACACCTTTTTCTTGCTTTTATGATCTCGATCTTGAAACAGTTGTAAATATATGTTTTGGGATCTCCAAGTTCTAAAATTTGGTCCTATGGTAGCCCTGTGAATCTTATTTCCAATTCCACAATTCAGACCAATATTGGTTTTTTCAATATAGAATTATGCCAAATTTCCCACGATGATCTCATTATGGACTAGTTCAGTAGAGAGAAGTTGTATGGGATGCCATGTGTCACTTTTTCACCCTTCGGACCAGAATTTGCTACATGAAAATCTACAGTCCATCCACTTTCAAGCACTTCTTACATAATTCAATTTTGATTCCCAAAATGAAATTTATGACGTTTTCCCTAGATCACATGTTTGAGACTGAATTCTAGAGCCTGCAAAAACTCTAACTTCCCTAGATCATATCTTCGAAAATATAGTGAACAAAGATCTAAAATTTTTACATGAGGTTCACCAAGATTTTGAATGCACGTGGTCGAAATTTGAGTATTTGAAGCCTCATAGAAAGAAAGTTATAGCGAAAATTCCAAGATGTCTTGTTTGGAGAAGCGAAACCCTAGAATCCAAAGCTCTGATACCAAATGTTATGCAACCAACTCACAAAATAAAATAAAATATAGATCAAAGACTTAGAAAAATATCCTCTTCGAGGGGAAAACCTCCTTTACATTACATAAATGAACGATTCTTGAACGATACAAATGATAAGACCTCCTTTGTATATATAGGAATTTAAGGGGTCACAACATAATCAGAGTCTACATAACAATAATAATGTAAGGGAAAAACAATAACAATAGTGGGCTTTTATGGGGCACAAGAATAACAATATGGGTGCTACATGGGCACAACAATAACAATAGGGGGCTACAATAACAATAACAATAAGGGGGCCACAATAAAAATAACAATAAGGGGGCTACACTAGTATTATAGGGACCTAACATCAATCCACGGTATTTTGAAGACCCATGGTATTCTAATGATAAAAGAAGAAGAAGAGAATTTTAGCTCACTTTTGCATGCAATATTGGTTATTTCTCTCAAGTCAGTTTTGGAGATCTCTTGAAGCTTTTGAGTAAAGTGTGTTAAACCCTTGTGAGGATTAGTTTTGGTGGTGAAACACATCCACCCAGGTTGATCAATATTAGTTTTGTTGGTGAGACACATCCAACCTAGATAGCCAAGAAGGAGGAATCATCCAGGTTTTTCACAAGTGCTTGTATTGAAGAAGAAGATACATTTTACGAGAGATCATGGGAAATGGAAGAAGAATTGATACATAGCTCTTATTTTTGTGGAGGACAAATCGACAATGGAAGCCAAAATTATTTGAAGAGGCCAAGTCTATTTTCTGAGGGATGAATTCTTTATGGAAGCATAATTTCTTTGAAGTGATTGAGTTTATTATTGTGGAGGTTGATTTTACTAAGGAAGCTACATTTGATTGAGGACATCAAAATTATTTGTGAAGATCGAGTTTATTATGGAGCTTATTTTCCTTTAGGAGACAATGCTATTTGGATGGGCTCATTCTTTCTAGGGAGGCTACATTCTCTCTTGAGACAAGATCATTTTATTTCTAGAACTATTTTATTCAACAAATTTCTCCTACTAATTAGTGACATATGTCGAAGCAACTCCCATGTTTTAGAAATAAAAAATTTTGGCGTCTTTAAATGGCCATCAAGCATGTAATTTCACGTTGAAGATTAATAAAAATTGGGTTGAGTTATTATTGCTAATTTGAGGAATTGTATTGAGTGAGGGTTTCATCTTCAATTACATGCAAAATGTTTGAAGAAATGTCTCTACAAAAATAGCTCTTCATGTTTGCATGCAAAATGTTTGAAGAAATGTCTCTACAAAAATATCTCCTTATGTTTGCATACAAAGTGTTTGAAGAAATGTTTACATGAAAAATATTTGTAAAAACACCTAAAAGAGAAACTTTAAAAAAAATTGCAAGTTGAGTTAGCATATTTTGGCAGGAAGCATTACAACTTTATAATAAATTTATATTTATGTTTTTGACTTAGAACTAGAAAGAAAAAGAAAATATTGTTAAACTCAATGCATGACAATAATAATGCAAAATATTTAATTTTGATAATGAGTTGGTCATGAAAATAGAAAACAAAAAATGTCTACTTAATTAGTTTGTAATACGAAAAACAATGAAAAATTGTTTATGCTCATGAGTTTCTAGTGAAGTTAGAAAAACAATTAACTTGGCATCGACCATGGAGATTATGGTAGAACAAAGGGTGCAACTCCAAGAAGTTATAGACAAAATTGACACTCTCCAAATTAGATTTTGGAGCTTCAACATGGCATGGAGCAAACCAGGTTGGTCTCTTCTTCTTCTGGTAACTCTCTTAGTTATGATAATGTAATGATTCATTATTTGCATGATAATGTTCCCCCTTTGGAGCTAGAGCAAGTGCATAGGGTAGATGCACTTCAATTCCATATTTAGTTTGCACGGAGGTTAAATTTTGTTAGATTTTAGTATTGTATACATGTAGAAGTCATAGTATGGTAGACTTCTTCAATGGATCTTGGTTAGACATCAAGCTAGAAGAAAAGAGTGTACGACTGCCCCGACTCATAAATTTTGTCCCCATGTTGTATTGTGGCACCTCCAAGCACATATTTTAATATAAAATATTGCATGTTGTGGTAAAAAAAAGGAAATTGGAATTACTTTTTTTTTTGTTAGCTAGAAACAAATAAAAAAGACTGGACTCTATTCATAGTTGATTGAATCGAGAGTAGCAAGGTGTTCTAGCACTCAATAAGGAGTAGATTTTGTCATGTAACATTACATGACAAAAAAAAACCTACACATGTACATGTAGCTATGACAACAAAGAATTATTAATATACATGACAATATATAAAAAATTGACCCAACATAGATCCATCTTAAACCTAGATCTATCAAGTATCTGAAAGGATCAATTTTCTTAAAGTGTAATCACTTAATCATTTAAAATGAAGGAATTAATACATGATGGAATTAAATGTTTCACACCCTAAGAAATTAGATCTCTCTTGATGATAAATTAGGATTTGAGATGGATCTACATTGGGTGGAGATCAATGAAGAAAACTAACCTAAGAGCTATTGAGTATAATAATTTTTGGATGGTGTTTAAAGGTTAAACTAGGACATTTTGGAGATCAATGAAAAACTAACTTAAGAGGTATTGCGCATATTGTCTAAGTGATTTTTTTTACGGTGTTTAAAGGTTATACTAAGACATTTTTGTAGGTTTGTTGAAGGACAAAGCTACATCAAGGATAGAGAAGGGCACCACGCTCCACTTGAAAGGGAATGATGAGGTATCAATCTCTTACCTTCACCTTTGACTATTATATTTTTTACATCATCGCCTTGAGGTAGGACATTCAATGGCTCTTCCCTTAACCATTGTTTAGGATCACCTTTTTGTACTTGGAGAGTATTCTCCATGGACCAGTCCCCCATCCATCCTTGTAGATTACCTAGTGACCACATATAGTGCTTGAGTGGAATTCCTTCGGGTACCATCAACACTATCTCATCTTAGGACCCATATCTTACCTGGATATTTGCTTAGAGACTCCATAGCCCCCAAGGCACTTGTCTATCAGTCATCTTTAACCAAAAAAAACGTAACAAATTTCCATCCTTTTCCTTTCCTTTCAATTTGAAGTTTAACTTGTTGAATCTTAATGTAGGTTGTCAAATCCAAGGGCATTTTCATTTGTCACATATTTGATAATTGGATCTCATGTACTATTTGTTTTCAAGGATTTATCATTTATTTTAGCATGAAAAGGGTTTGATAGTAGTTCCTTTCTCATTTTTAATGATCTAGGCCTAAATTCATTAACAACACGAGCGTTTCACTTCAAAATGAAACAAGGCTGGATAGTTAGCATTCCCTGCCGCTTGGTTTGATTATTGAACTTTGAAGTCACCAAATTAAGTGGTTTTTTATGCATATGTTGTATTGGCTACAACCACCCTCCAAAGTTTTGCCTATGCTTTGATTTTGGAGCCTTTCTTCCTATCCACAGGAGTTTATCTTACACTGATCCAGGTGTTCATGCTTTGACTGAGACTTATCCTTTTCACTTTGCTTGTGTTGGCTTGTTTTCACACTTAGATGATCTTTCTAGCTCACAAGATGATCTCTTGACTTTGTCTCACAACAGTTATGGGCCCACCTCCAAAAAATACGCAATCCTTGAGGGCAAGTAGCCTTAATGATGGGAATTGTCCAGTTCTAGCTGATAGTTAGCCTTGACCTTAGAAACTGCATAGTTAGGGAATGCAACCCAACATTGAGTCGAGAAACTGTGCAATCCCTCTTTGAGCTCATAAACTGCGCAGTGCACTGAGCTGGAAAGTTGCCTAGTTCCCCAAAATTGCGTAGTCTTTCTCGACAATTTGCATAGCAAGTTTCCCCAAAACAAGCAAAAAAGAAAAAAAGCTAAAAAAAGCATCCCTATACAATAGGAATCAATTTTTAGTGTCCCAAAGGAGACAATTTCGCTATTTTTAGAAACTTCCGCCAAGTCTTGCTTTTTCCTTGATTTTAGGCATGCATGTCATAAACCCTAATTCACTCAAATCTATTTAATCGATGCCTCTAGAGCTATATTGCTAATTTGATTTTGGAGCTCTAGCATTCCTGAGGAGATCAAGGAACCTTCGGTGTAGTTGTCATCGCTTTTCTGGGTGAGTTTAGCTTTTGTCATCTTTTGGTAATTTTTATGTTGCTTTTTGTCGTTTAGCTTGTGTGAGTGTTGTTTTACTTATTTCTCTTCATAATTGTTGGCATTTCAACTTGTTTTAACTTGTAGAAGTGTTGTTTTAAGTTTTCATTCACCTTTCACAAGTGTTGCATTAGTTTTCCTGTTTTTGCACCAATGGTCGTCGTTGCGATGAATCTCCTCACATTGATATACTCATACTTAGTCATTTTTGCACTCAACTTCACATCATCATTCACTTTTGCTCGTTTTTCACTCTTCCACTGGGCAAATTTGCACTTTCCTTGGCTAGATCTTGCCTTCCTCAGCTGGGCACTCCACAATCCTAAGGCTTGAGCCACAAGCTTGGCCTATGGAATTGCGCAGTGCACAATATAGGCTAGATACAACTGCGCAATGTGCAGCTCCAGGAGTCATCTTGTCACCTTCGCCACTGAGACTACGCAATGTGCAACCTCTCCCAGTCTCTACCCAGGCTAGGAATGCACATTGTGTAGTTCCAAGCCTCAAGCTTCAACCTTGTCTATTGGGACTATGCAGTGCGAAGTTCCCACAGGCAGACAATCCCTCTTGTCAATGAAAATTGTGCAATCCTCCCCATCACATGCCTGATTTGTTGTTTGAACATGCCTTGAAAGTAGATTTGCTAAATTATGGTGTTTGCTTACCATGAGTGTATTTTTTGTCCCACAGGTACAAAAATTATTGAGAACCTCTCCAACAGTCATTGTTACCATGGCACCAAAGATAGCTGCTTAAAAAGAAACCACTGAAAGCAGTATTGGGGAAGCAATTGAGCAAGCACTAGTTAACTTTAAAGTATATGCAAACACTCAACTGTTTATAGAAAATTAATCATCACTGACATGGTAGCAGGTTAAAGATGCTTTTATAAAGGACTTGGAGGCATACTTAGAGGACCGACAGGTTTATCTTAGCATCTAGCAATCAGGACTACAAAAGGTTGCATGCAGATATCCTGTCTACCCATGTGCAAATGTCATCAGCTGGATTGTCTCACACATTGATGATAAGACCATGAAATTGAGTAGTGCTAGTGGACAGAAGCTTGCCACCTTCCAGGAAGAAGATTATGAGCGCATGTATCACTTTCCTGAGCTAGTGGAGTGCATGGACTCACTTTTCTATGCCACCCACAACTATGTGAACACAAGAGACATTATAAAAGCCTCGGTGAAAGAGCCATCAAAGTTTCGACAGACACCCGCCCATTTATACAAGACAATGTCCCTCAGGAAGGCCTACTAGCTCTTGGTTATCTTAGCTTGCAAGATCCATGGTCAACATAGCACAAATACCTTTCTTGAAAGGTGGATAGTCTTATTGAACTAGGTTATGAATGAGGAGAAGTCATTCAGTCGGTCAAGTTTGTTGGTTTGACAATTGAGGGCCCATGTAACACAAGCCTAAAGTCCTCGTGATGGTGAGCAAGCAAAGTTTTATATGTCTGCATATTTACTAGATGTAATCTATGCACAACAAAGGTTCCCTGGCATGAACTAGACATGGACAACATGAGAATCTGTCATGCAGATTCATTGCAAGTTGCTTTTGGATTATAGTCATCAAGGAGTAATGGCACAACTCATCATCCCACTTTACAAGCTCATCTTTGAAGAAGATCCACCTTGCATGTCACGAGGAGCAATGGAGGCAATATCAGACATCGCAAATTGGTTTGCCTCACCAGGTGGTACCTTTCTTAAGTGTTCGATGGAGAGAAGCCTTCGCATGTTTTAACAAGTTACTCCACCGACAAGCTTTTCATGCAAGAAGTGTCATATCATCTCGCCACAGGATTGTTAGCAACTTTGCACGGGAAGAAGAAAGCACCATGGCCCACTCTTCCTTTGTAAATTGGATTATATGAGATAAAGAACTTAAAATTTGTGGATGCTGAGCGAAAGGAAATAGTTAGGTTTACATTCGGTACTCGAGACTTTAATCCATATGATCCCCATGGTATTTGTAAAGACCACTGTGTGAGGGTTTACTTTTCGTGGATCGGCTAGACATTCCATTGGCCAGAGGAGGATCCATGGAGGAATTGCTACAATGCCTCCAGACTCTGTGAGTGGGTCAGTTTAGCAGGGAATTCACAGGATGCTCCATAGATGGAAACAATTCTAGAAGAAACAATAGAAGAAGGCAACAATCCCATGTAGGACAAGGGAAAGAGGAATATTGTTGACATTCCAGAGGGAGAACAAAGCTCCAAGATGAAAGAAGATCCTATTATCATGAAAGTAGCTTTAGCAACAGAATAAAAGAGGAAGCAAAGGATACAAAGAGAAGAGCGAAGGAAGAGGGAAAGGCAGAGGTTGCAGGAAGCAGAATTGAAGATGCAGGAGACAGAACATAAACTGAAGGAAGAACATGAGTTGAGGAGGAGGAAACAAGAAGAGAAGCAAAGGCAGGAGGAAGAACGAAGGAAAGGCACAATGACAAAAGAAACAACGTCGATACAAGTTGTAGAGCAGGAACAAAACCAACCAACAATTGTTGAGGAAGGTGAATAGATGCAAGATCGAGAGCTTGTTCGATAGATTGAGCACTTGATTGAAGTCAGAAACATGGAGACAGAACAAGAGCCACATAATGAAGATGTTGATTTGACATTGAGCTCACCACAGGTCATTCCTCAATCTTCACCACGTCTAGCAGCAGAGCTAAGACTGAGCAAGGAAGGGGATGTTGTTCCCCTTGATGATGATTCAGTGATGGATGTGTACAATCTATCATTTGATAAGTTCCAAAATAGTATTGTACAGGCACATAGAAAACATCTTTCGTATGATCATGCATCACTTGCATTCGTTAGAGAAAGGGTGATAGTGGTGGACACCAGGAAGCATCTAAGGCATTGCCGAAACCAACTTGGCCTTTGTAGGAGAAACGAGATAAAAAATTTAGTATTTGATGACAAAAAATGAGCAACTGGCACATAAATTATAGGGTTCCAAGCAAGAGGCAAAACAACTCCGCACAACAGCACAAAATGTAGTTTCTGCACACGTTTACTTGGAGGAGATGATAGCAGTGATACTTGTTGAAGTATGAACACTCAGAGAAGCCATGCATAAGCTTTATGAGGGGTTTGTGACCATACATAAAGCAGTTGTCTATTTGCATGGCCTACAAAAGGAGAGCAAATATTTTGTTAAAACTCTCAAGAATATACAAGCTATTATCACCTATGAGAAAGAATGAGAAATGCGATACAAAGTGGCATCACTTGACTTAGTGAAGAAAATGAATTCACAGGCAAAGCTGGAGAAAGCGAAAGTTTGGATGTTGATTCAAAACAACAAGTAGCTAGCGTCATTTATTGGTGGCATCCAGGCCTCATATGTATGGTTTTTTAGTAGTTTGGTTGTCTTGGTGAAAACACACAAGATCCCATTAATCGATTCACTCACCAAAGCCAAACTCAGGAACCAAGTTTGACATGATATTGAAGAGTACTTGGATCAGCTAAGACAGATTTCCACCAAGGAAGATTTGGAGTTAAATAGGAAGAACATGCAAAATTACATCGGTGGTCCTGTAAAAGTCAAAACAATATTTCTCATGCTTCAGAATGAACTTAAAACTGTTTCCAAGAAATTATACCCAAATGCATGTACTTCTAGCCAGACACCATCACAAAGTTTGGGGACATCATCACACAGTATCGAGCTTGGCACCAATATGTGACCAAGAAGTAGAAATTGGAGGTTGTTGAGCTACAATTCTCCCAAACTCAAGCATCATAGTGTTGTGTCTTGTTAGGATTCGATGTTGTCTCTACCCTATTTGTCTTATATTGGTACATGTGTAAAAGTAATATTATTTGTAATTATGTTGTAAGTGAAATTCTAGGTGTCAATATTGGAATATAAAGAGTCATGATGTATGCAATAAGTCATTTTGTAAAGAAGTTGAAGAGTCATGAGGGTAGTCCAAAGGTCACAAAGGGGAGTTGAAGAGTCACCCCCCTCTTGTTATAAATAACAACACCTCATAACTCATGTAACAATATTTTGGGAGCTAAGATTTCTTGGGAGTGTTGTGAAGAGCCTAAGTTACTCCGTAGAGTAGAGCAAGCATACTTCTTTGGAGGAGCAGGTGTTCTTGACTTTAATGGTCCAGTATTGGGGCTAGTGGTTCGTCAATGGTGTATGCATGAATGGAATTTTCACTAATAATAATAAAATTAGATCCAAAACGCTTTCATGCATATGTTGTGAATATAGTAGGAATATTCTTGTTATATTCTCAATGTATGTTATTTAACTTACACTTATGCTGATGAACTATTTTATTTGCATTTGTATGAATCTTGTTGAATGCACGTTGTTGTATTAACTCATCACTCACTTTAACTTGTGGAATATTTTGCATCTTATCTTGTGATGTCATTACACTTGTGTGTTCTTTTCAAGTTGCATACTATTATGGGCTTGGGTACACTTCCTTTTCCCTTCATGTATTGGAAGCTTCATGCATTGCACTTTGCTTTCCATAGGGTCACACACTTGCTCTCACCCAAAGTTATCATACTTCACTCTGCGCATTTTCACAGTCAAGGCATAAAACTACCACCCACTGCTGGGACTTATACTCCAAACAGTGTGAGGTCTAGTTGAGACTTCATATCAGGGAGATCCCCTGAATGTCAGCAGGTCGAGCATCGTTAACATTTCTGGTACTAGAAGGAGGGCCAGATGATAAGTTAAGCCCTAGAAGTCTGTTTTGAGTTTCTGCGCTCATTTAGTGACTTCTTCCACAACCATAACCTCGACATGTTTTTCTAGAAACAAAAGCTTGCAAGTGTCAATGTGTATCATAGATGACTTTTCAACTCTAAAATTTGATGGCGAGGGTGAAACAACTTTATCTGAGCATATCGCTTGTTTTCTTCAATTCTGCACAGAACACAACATCCACTATGAGGATTTGTTCATTCTGACGTTCGAAGGGCACGTAAGGGAATGGTGTCGCACATTGCTTGATGCCTCCATACACTCTTTCAAACATCTTATCACATAACTCTTTCACGCTTTTGATATGTATGATCATAAACATATGTGCAAGAAAATTTTGGAATGGCAAAAATCACTTGATGAATCACTACATCATTTTCACAATCGTTTCATGTTTTTTCTTGAATTTCCTAATGATGGAGTTGATTGACATTTCTTGTAAGGGAGATTTCAATATATTGTTCACATTTTAAGAAAATCCGCATGAACTTGAATCTTTTGCACCTCTCCCAACATACCTTGGTATTAGAGCTTCTAAATATGTGACAAATGAGGTTGTTGTTCCAAGTCACCCTTCATTCCCTTCTCATCAAACAACTCTAGTTCGACAGGTTGAGTTAGGAGAAGTTGAGAATTCATTCATTGATCTACCATGATCTTTTCTTGCCTCACATACTCATAATTTCAACACAGGTTGGATTGTGAGTCTGATGGTTGTGATGAAGTGTTATCTCCTTGTACTTCATCCTTTATTCCCTCTAATCCTCCAGATTACAATGTGTTGTGTTCACCTATTTTGAATATCTATTTTGATGTTCACAAGGATCAAGTTCTAGATGGAGTTGGTGTTGAAAAACCAACTTGCGATATCATTTTCTATGAGTATGAGTGGGAGTTCGAACAAGAATCTGTGGTGAAGGATGACCTCCTTCTATCTGCACCTCTCCCGCATTATCCTGACATTTTCCACAATTCTATCATTCATGTTGAATCTGGTGAAAATTCAATTTATGTTGATGTTATTACTTTCCATCATTCTCAGAACACGTGAAATTTTAGTTTCTCATCCAAAGTCGGAGAGGACAAATATTTTTTGCCTGATCCTCCCAATCTCTCATCTTATCTTTCTAGAAATATAGAGGGTGAAATTTCTCGTTCTCCATCATCCCCTCTTTACGATTTGTTAGATCATGAGGATACCTTTTTCTGTAATCTTTAATTTTCTTATCGTGGCTATCATGATCTTTTCATTGATTCATTTGATCACGATTTTGATTTTCTCACTATCGATCTTTCTAAGCTACCAGTCTTCAATGATCTATCTTCTGGTGAAGTGGAATTCCCCTAAGCTGTTGAGGTACTTCAGCTCGAGTTGATGGTTATGTCAAGTTCTCATAGTCTTGAGGTCAGTTCAACTTTTGATAAAAAATGTGTTGAATCCTTCTAGGCTCCTCATCACTTTGTTGCACACATTGAAAATCAATCTGTTTTACAATTTTCGCATCCTACACCTGTATCACATGATACTATTGTTCAGTCATTGGAGGAGTCATACAAGGCGAGCACGGTTACAAAAAGAAAATTTTATTCTTTGTTTATGTTCATCCATTTTTGTAGTTTGAAGGTTTGTTCTTGCATCTCTTTGAGTCGCAGTGTGTCTACACACCACCATGCAGCCGCATAATGTCTCCTATGTGCATTTCTTTCTTTATTTTGAGCGCGTTCTTTCAAACTTCGAACATTTTGGTTTGCACTGTCTTAACTTTTTTCTTTTCTATTATGCTTGTATATCTTTCTTGACATGTATTCCCTCGCGTACATAGGCCAACCAATGCGCCGATGACTACATTGGAAGTATCACTTCACGCGAGTCTGGCCTATTCACTGTTAGTTTAAGAGTAGGAGTAGTGGTTTGCTTTTCTTGTTTGTTTCTTTGAATTGCTTTCTTTCACTTTCCGCTCTACTTCTTTCCTTTTGTTTGTTTTCTTTTCAATCATAGGATAACTTCCACATGAGATAGTGTTTGGCTTCTTAGACAAGCAAGGTGAACTCCAAGAGGAACTTGTACTGCTACCAACACTTGGTTATATATCTATTCCCCCTATTTATGTGAATCTTGAACTTATTTTAGTCAATGATACTCTGATGGAAAATATGTTCCTTTCGCGGAAAGTCACAAGTGAAATCATGATACTTGCACTTTTAACTAGTACCAACGACTCTAATCGATATGTTATTTTTGGTTAATCCTTGTTGACTAAGTCGAGTAGAATAAGTAAGGGAGGAAAACTTTAACAATTATGTTAGTGGTCTATATAAACATCCTTCTATGAAGGAACAACCTCTTCTGCTTTAAATAAGTCGGGATCCCTCTTTTGCCCCCATGAAATAAATAAGTGCCTCTGCACAATTATTTCAAAAAATAAAAAATGAAATAAAGGGCGTAAGAAGAGAACGACTTTTTGCGCAGAGAGGTGAAGCAAGCAACTCCGCAGGGGTATTGTCTAGGCTTGCTGGCAACAGAGCAATGCTTGTGTTCCTGAAGTGACTTTGTTGGTGTACTATCCAGGCCTAATGGTAGCAGAGAAACACCAACGATGAAAACTAAGACTCTGATAGTCTCTTTTACTTGTGAATTTATATACTCTTCATCCGCAATTGAAACAACTCAATCTGACTTGGCTTGGTATGTGTGTTGTCGATGGAGAGAATGGTAGGAACTATATATTTAAGTCAAGCTAAGTGAAGAAGTTGTGATAATAGATGAATTGAACAATACTTCTCGAAGATTTAGACCTATTTTTCATGAGACAATATCCATACAAGGAGCTGGATTTCTACCAGTGTGTCGCCTGTGTTGTAGCGGCTACAACCACCCTCCAAAATTTTGCCTATGCTTCAATTTTGGAGCCTTTCTTCCTATCCACAGGAACTTACCTTGCACTGATCCAAGTGTTCATGCTTCAAGTGAGACTTATACTTTTCATTTTTCTTGAGTTGTATTGTTTTCACACTTATTTTATCTTTCTAACTCACAAGTTGATCTCTCGACTTGGTCTCATGACAATTCTTGGTTTGCCTCCAGAAACTGTGCAATCCTTGAGGGAAAGCAACCTTGATGATGGAAATTGTGTAGTTCTGACTGGAAATCAACCTTGAGCTCAAAAACTGCACACACAGGGAAGGTAACCTAGGACTGAGACCAGAAACTATGCAACCCCTCACTAATCTCAGAAACTGCGCAAAGCAATGAGTCGAAAAGTTGCCTAGTTCCCCAGAATCGCACAATCTTTCCCAGCAGTGTGCATGGCAAGTTTCCTTGGAAAGGAAAAATAGAAGAAGAAAAAAGCTAAAAAAGCAAATAAGTATCCTTATTAAATAGGGATCTATTTTTAATATCCCAAAGGAGACACTTTTGTTATATTTAGAAAGTTCCACCAAGTGTTGCTTTTTTTCCTTGATTTTAGGCATGCGCGTCATAAACCCTAATTCACTCAAACCTTTTTAATTGACGCATCTAGAGCTCATTTTCACATTTGAACTTGGAGCTATAGCATTCCTGAGGAGATCAAGGATCCTTTGGTGTGGTTGTCGTCACTTTTGCCACTTTTTCTGTTGCTTTCGTCGTTTCGCTTGTGAGTCTTGTTTTACTTATTCTCTTCATAATTGTTGGTGTTTCAACTTGTTTTAACTTGTAGAAGTGTTTTTGTAATTTTCGTTTGACTTTCACAAGTGTCACATTGGTTTTCTTATTTTTGCACTGATGATCGTCGTTGCAGTGACTCTCCTCACATACTTGATTTTCCTTTTGTTTGATTAGTTACTACACTTGATCTACATTGATTTATTCATACATAGACAATTTTGCACTCTACTTCACATCATCACTCACTTCTGCTCATTTTTTACTCTTCTACCAGGCATATTTGCACTTTCATTGGCCAAATATTTCCTTGCTCAGTTGGGAACTACACAATCCTAAGGCTCAAGCCATAGGTTTGCCCTATCGAACTTTACATTGCACAGTACAAGTTGGCCCCAATTTCACACTGTGTAGTTCTAGGAGCCATCCCGTCACCTTGGCCACTGAGATTGTGCAATATGCAGTCTCTCCTAATCTCTGCCCAGGCTGGGACTACACATTGCACAATCCCAAGCCTCAAGCTTCAACTCTGGATGTTGGGACTGCACAGTGCACAATTCCCACATGCAAACAGTCCTTCTTTTCAATGAAAATTGTGCAATCCTCTCCATCAAATGTTGGGTTTGTTGCTTGAACATGCCTTGAAAGTAGATTTGCTAAAGACTAGTGTTATCTTTCCATGAGTGTATTTTCTATCCCATAGGTACAACAGGTGTTGATAACCTCTCCAACAATCACTGTTACCATGGCACCAAAGAGAGCTACTTCAAAAGAAACCACTGAAATTAGTACTGGGGAAGCAATTGAGTAAGCACCAATTAACTTGCTAATATATGTGGACACTCAAATGTTTACAGAAAAGGAATCATCACTGGCATGACAACAAGTTAAAGATGATTTTGCAAAGAACTTGGAAGACTTAGAGGACTGACAGGTTTATCTCAACATCTGACAGTCAACTATACAAGGTTGCGTGAAGTTATCTAGCCTTCCCGTGTGTAGATGTCATCAACTGGATTGTCTCAGACATTGACGAGAAGACCATGAAATTGAGTAGTGCCAACGGACATAAGCTTGGCACCTTCTGGGCAGAAGATTATGACACATGTATCACTTGCTTGAGCCAGTGGGGCGCATGGACTCACTTTTCTATGCCACCCACAACTCTATGAACATAAGAGACATTGTCAAAGGCTGGGTGAAAGAGCCATCAAAGTTTCGAGAGACACCCACCCATTTATACAAGACAAAGTCCCTCAGGAAGTCCTACCAACTCTTGGTTACCTTAGCTTGCAGGATCCATGGCCAGATGAGAACGAAGACCTTTCTTGAAGGGTGGGTAGTCTTATTGAACCAGGTCATGAACGAGGGGAAGCCATTCAAATTGTCATATCTGTTGGCTCGATAGTTTAGGGCCCGTGTAGGATAGGCTCAGAGTCCACCCAATGGTCAACAAGTAAAGTTTTATATGTTTGCATATTTCCTGGATGCAATCTGTGCACAAAAGAAATTCCATAGCATGAACTGGACATGGACACCATAAGAATCTGTAGTGTATATCTATTGTAATTTGCTTTCATATTGCAGTCATCGAGGAATAATGGCACAACTGACTGACTAGTTCATCATCCCTCTTTACAAACTCATCTTTAAAGAAGATACACCTTACATGTCATGAAGATAAATGGAGGCAATAATAGACATCGCAAATTGGTATGCCTCACCAGGTGGCACCTTCCTTAAGTGTTCGATGGAGAGAAGCCTCGACATGTTTTACTAAGGTATGCCATTGACAAGATTTTCATGCAAGAAGTATCATATCATATCGCCACAAGGTTGTCACTATCTTTTCACAAGAAGAAGAAAGCACCATGGCCCACAATTCCTTTACAAATTGGAATATACTAGATACAGAACTGAAAAGTCACAGATGTCGAGGGAAAGGAAATAGTGAGGTTTGCATTCGGTACTCGAGACTTTAATCCGTATGATCCCCATGGTATTTGTAAAAACTAGTGTGTGAGAGTTTACTTTCCATGGATTGGCGGGGCATTCCATTGGCCAGAGGAGGATCCATGGAATAATTTCTAAAATTCCTCCATACATCGTGAGTCTATCACTTTAGCAGAGACTTCACAGGCTACTCCATAGATGACAACCATTCCAGAAGAAACAACAACAAAAGGCATTAATCTCGTGCAAGACAAGCGAAAGAGGAATATTACAGATAGTCCATAGGGAGAACAAAGTTGCAAGATGAAAGAAGATCTCTCGACTTGATCTCACAACAATTCTTGGCTTGCCTCTAGAAACTATGCAATCCTTGAGAGAAAGCAACCTCGATGATGGGAATTACGCAGTTCTGACTGGTAGTCATCCTTGAGCTCAGAAACTGCATAGTTAGGGAAGGCAACCCAGAAACTGCGCAAAGCACTGAGCCAGAAAGTTTCTCATTTCCCCATAATTGCACAGTATTTCCCAGTAGTGTGCATGGCAAGTTACCCCGCAAAAGGAAAAAGCGAAGATAAAAGATAATTAAAAAAAGAAAAAAAGTATCCCTATAAAATAGGGATATATTGTTAGTATCCCAAAGGAGCTACTTTTGTTATATCTATAAACTTTCGCTAAGTGTTGCTTTTTCCTTCATTTTAGGCATGCGCGTCATAAACCCTAATTCGCTCAAACCTATTTAATCGACACATCTAGAGCTCATTTGCACATTCGATCTTAGATCTCTAGCATTCCCGAGGAGATCAAGGAACCTTCGGTGCGATTGTCGTCACTTTTCTGGGTGAGTTTCACTTTTGTAGTCTTTTGTCACTTTTTCTGTTGCCTTTTTTCGTTTCACTTGTGTTATTTCTCTTCATCGTTGTTGGCATTTCAACTTGTTTTAACTTGTAGAAGTGTTTTTGTAAGTTTTTGTTTTCCTTTCAAAAGTGTCTCATTGGTTTTCGTATTTTTGCACCGATGATTGTCGTTGCAGCGAATCTCCTCACAACTTGAATTTCCTTCTGTTTGATTAGTTGATGCACTTGAACTACTTTGATCTACTCATACTTCGATAGTTTTGCACTAAACTTCACATCATCACTCACTTCTGCTCGTTTTCACTCTTCCACTGGGCATATCTACACTTTCCTTGACCAGACCTTGCCTTGCTCAGTTGGGCTCTATGCAATCCTAAGGCTCAAGCCATAGGGTTGGCCTATGGAACTGTACATTACATAATACAGGTTGGCTCCAATTGCACACTGCGTAGTTCTAGGAGCTAGCCTATCACCTCGACCACTAAGACTATGCAATGCATAGTCTCTCCCAGTATTTGCCCAGATTGGGACTACACATTGTGTAGTCCCAAGCCAAAAGCTTCAACCCTAGATGTTGGGACTACACAATGCGTAGTTATCACACGCAACTAGTCCCTCTTATCAATGAAAATTGCACAATTTTCTCCCTCAAATGCTTAGTTTTTTGCTTGAACATGCCTTGAAAGTAGTTTTGCTAAAGACTGGTGTTTTCTTGCCATGAGTGCCTTTTCTATCCCACAGGTAGATTTTGGAATCAATTGTTTATAGAAAAGGAATCATCATTGACATGGCAACAGGTTAAATATGCTTTTGCAAAGGACTTGGAGGTAGACGTAGAGGACTGACAAGTTTATCTCAACATTCGATATTCAACTAAACAAGGTTGTGTGTAGATATATAGTCTTCTCGTGTGCAGATGTCATCAACTGGATTGTCTCACACATTGATGAGAAGATAATGACATTGAGCAGTGCCAACAGACAAAATCTTGCCACCTTCTGGGAAAAAATTTATCAACGCATGTATCACTTGCCTTAGCCAGTGGAGCGCATGGACTCACTTTTCTATGCCACCCACAACTATGTGAACATAAGAGACATTGTCAAAGGCTAGGTGAAAGAGCCATCAAAGTTTCGACAGATGCCCACCCATTTATACAAGAAAAAGTCCCTCAGGAAGGCCTACCAGCTCTTGGTTTTCTTATCTTGCATGATCCATGGTTAGATGAGAACGAAAACCTTTCTTGAAGGGTGGGTAGTCTTATTGAACCAGGTCATGAACGAGGGGAAGTCATTCAACTGGTCAAATTTGTTGGCTCGACAATTGAGGGCCCATGTAGCGCAGGCCTAGAGTCCTCCCGATGGTGAGCAAGAAAAGTTTTATATGTCTGCATATTTACTCGATGTAATCTGTGCACAAAAGCAGTTCCCTAGCATGAACTGGATATCTATTGTAAGTTGCTTTCGGATTGTAGTCATCGAGGAGTAATGGCACAACTAACTGACCAATTCATCATCCATCTTTACAAGATCATCTTTCAAGAAGATCTACCTTGCATTTCACGAGGAGCAATGGAGGCAATAATATACATCACAGATTGGCATGCCTCACCAGGTGGCACCTTCCTTAAGTGTTTGGTGGAGAGAAGCCTAGGCATGTTTTACCAAGTTATTCCACTAACAAGCTTATTGTGCAAGAAGTATCAAATCATCTCGCCATAGAGTTGTCAGCAGCTTTGCACAGCAAGAAGAAAGCACCATGGCCCACTCTTCCTTTGTAAATTGGATTATACAAGATAAAGAACTTGAAAGTCATGGATGTCGAGGGAAAGGAAATAGTCATGTTTGCATTCGAAACTTGAGACTTTAATCTGTATGATCCGCATGGTATTTGTAAAGACCATTGTGTGAGAGTTTACTTTCTATGGATTGACGACGCATTCCATTGGCCAGAGGAGGATCCATGGAGGAATTTCTACAATGCCTTCAAACTCTGTGAGTCTGTCAATTTAGCATAGATTTCACAGGTTGCTCCACAAACGACAACCATTCCGAAAGAAACAACAACAAAAGGTAGTAATCTTGTGCAAGACAAGGGAAAAAGGAAGATTGCCGGCAGTCCATAGGGAGAACAAAGTTGCAAGATGAAAGCAAATCCTATTATCATGAAAGAAACTTTAGTAGGGGAAGAAAAGAGGAAGTAGAGGATACATAGAGTAGAGCGGAGGAAGAGAGAAAGGCAAAGGTTGTAGGAAGCATAATTGAAGCTATAGGAGACAGAGTAGAAACTGAAGGAAGAAAATGAGTTGAGGAGGAGTGAACAAGAAGAGAAATGAAACAGGAGGAAGAAGAAAGACAAGGCGCAACGATAGGAGAAACAATGTCAATACAAGTTAAAGAGCAAGAAAAAAACTAACGAGCAACTGAGGAGGAAGGTGAACAAATATAATATCAGGAGCTTGCTCAATAGATTAAGCACTTGATTGAAGTAACAATGTGGAGATGGAGCAAAAGCCACAAAATGAAGATGTTGTCTAATTCTAAGTGCACCACAGGTCATCCCTCATTCTCCACCACCTCCAGCAGGAGAGCTAGCATCGAGCAAGGAAGATGATGTTTTTTTCCTTGATGATGATCTAGTGATGAATGTGTACAATATGTCATTTGATGAGTTCCAAAATAGGATTGTAGAAGCACATAGAAAGTATTTTCCGAATGATCATGCATTACCTGCATTCGTTAGAGAAAGGGTGATAGTGGTGGACACTAGGAAGCATCAAAATGCCATTGCTGAAGCCAAATTGGCCTTTGCAAGAGCAACAAGATCAAACATTTAGTATTTGACAATCGAGAATGTGCAACTAGTACATAACTTGCAGGAGGTCGGGCAAGAGGAAAAACAACTCCATGCAACACCATAGAATATAGTTTCTGCACAAGTTTACTTGGAGGAGATGAGAGAAGTGATACTTGTTGAAGTATCAACACTCGAAGAAACCAGGCATAAGCTCTATGAGGGGTTTATGATTGTACATAAAGCAGTTGTCCGTTTGCATGGCCTACAACAATAGAACATATATTTTGTTAAAAATCTCAAGAATATACAAGATTTCATCACCTATGTGCAAGAATGGACAATGTGATACAAAGGAGCACTACTTGACTTAGTGAAGAAAATGAAGCCACTGGCAGAGCTGGAGAAAGAGAAATTTCAGATGTTGATTTATAACAACAAGCAACTCGCCTCATTTATTGGTAGCATTGAGGCCTCATATGTATGGTTGTTTAGTAGTTTGTATGTCTTGGTGAAAACACACAAGATCCCATCAGTCGGTTTACTCACCAAATCCAAACCCAGGAACCAAGTCCGACGGAGATCAAAGAGTACTTGGAACAGCTGAGAGAGATTTCTACCAAGGAACATTTGGAGTTGAATAGACAAACATATGCATAATTACATTGGCGGTCTTGTCCAAGTCAGAACAATGTTGTTCATGCTTCAGACCAAACTTAAAATTAGTTCCAAGACATTGTACCCAGATTCCATGGAGACTAGAGTCCGCTTTGAGCGAGACACCATCAAGTAGTTTGGAGAAATCATCACACAGTACTGAGCTTGCAACCAATATGTGACCGAGAAGCAGCAAGTGGTTCCTGAGCTAGAGTTCTCCCAAAATCAAGAATCATAGTGTTATGTCTTGTTAGGTTGTCATGTTGTCTCCAGCCTATTTTGTCTTATACGGGTACAAGTGTAAAATGTAATATTATCTGTAATTACATTGTAAGTGAAATTCCAAGTGTCAATATTGGAATATAAAGATTCATGATGTAATATAATGAGTCATTTTGTAAATAAGTTGAAGAGTTGTGAGGGTAGTCCAAAGGTCACAAAGGGGAGTTGAAGTGTCACCCCCCTCTTGTTATAAATTGGACCTCATAACTCATGTAACATGATTTTGGGAGCCAAGCTTCTGGCTAGGCTTAGGATTAGAAGGAGCTTTGGGAGTATTGTGAAGAGCCTTGCCTTCTTCGTAGCGTAGAGAGAGTATACTTTTTTGGAGGAGCAAGTGTTCTTGACTTTAATGGAACTTTCCCTTATAATAATAAAATCAGAGCCAACACACTCTCTTGCATATGTTGTGAATATAGTAGGACTATTCTTGTTGTATTTGCAATGTATGCTATTTAACTTATGCTTATGCTTATGAAATATTTCTTTTGCATTTGTATGAATCTTGTTGAATGCGTGTTGTTGTATTAACTCATCACTTTAACTTGTGGACTATTCTGCATCTTAGCTTGTGATGTCATTACACTTGTGTGTTCCTTTCAAGCAACATATTATTACAGGCTTCCAAGTGGTGCACTTCCTTTTCCCTTCATGTGTTGGAACCTTCATGCATCACACTTGGCTTTCCGCAGGGTCACACACTTGCTCTCACCCATAGTTACCATACTTCACTCTGTGTGTTTTTGCAGTCAAGGAATAACATTACCAGCCACTGTTGGGACTCCTACTCCAAACAGTGTGAGGTCTAGCTAGGACTTGCAACAACTGTGACAAACATTTTAATCTTAAATCCAATGGTAAATACAACCAATTCTAAAGCTCCAAAAGGCAGCAATTGCAACATATGTTTGTCTACCAATTAGATTTGATTGCATCCACTAAACTCACAATTGCACATGAAGACGACTCACGGGTTTCCACCTATTTCCCCATTCTGATAACCAAATTTAACCATGGTTACTGAGATGGAAAACCAATGGAATGGGAAACAAAATCTCCATAATTACACTTCAATTCCCTTGAGGGGAAAAGTAAGTACACATGTCATTGTTGTCACGATTGTTGTTAGGGGATGTGAAGGTCTCTCTGCAAACTTGGTGGCAAACATTGTTAGTGTTTTGATGTTGAGCTCGTGAAGCAAGAATAATGTGATGCTTTTGTACTGGATCCTGCAAGTGCATTAAACCATACATTAAATGCCACTTAAAACCCAATCTCGTCTAATGTACATGCCACATCAAGCAACCTACAATTTGTATCATACACTAAATGAAAACAGTAATGCGCAAGAGCATGATGTTGTCCAGCTCTTGGGAATGAGTACGACAGTCGACTTGGCCTAGTGCACATATGCCCCAACATTAAACACTCTTCCATGAAGCTATTTCCACGTTGGGAGGATGTGTACAAACCTATTAATCAACTGACAATATTCCATGATACATAGACATCGTTTCAAAATAATACGCAAGGTGAATCGACCAATCACAATGTAAATATATATATATATAAATAATATATATATATAATATATATATATTATATAATATATTATATAATATTATAATAATATATATATAATATAATAGATATACATAATGTCAACATTATACTTTTCTATTTAGTTTTTGGTCAAACAACTTCTTAATAGCTAGCCAAGAAACAAATCCAACTAGTATACCCACTCCCAACAAATATATGTTACACCATCTTCGTGAGCTATATGTTTGAAAGAGGCAAATGGATGCCATCTCAAGGCAAACGACCTGCTGTATGAATGTTGTCACTTGTATTGCTACCACTTTTATGTTGTCTTAAAGCCTGATGTCCAGGGTTTCATTGGTTCAAATTTGGGCGCATTTATGTTTAAATCAGATGAAAGCAATAGATATTTCATAGAAAATTCATATAAGGGGAACTTTGGATTCATTCGTCTGAGCGTCGAGGCAAATTTGAAAGTGTAATAGGTCCATATTTGAAAGTGAAAGGGATATTAATCCTGACTTGTAGCAAATGTTTTTCTGTCTCTTTCATAGCTCCATATTATATTCAAGATTCATGTGTTATACTTCTGATTGGGTGAACATTATGCTCTATAATCTATTGGCAAATTCCCTAAATTGATCACACTCATATCACATTTATTTTTCAAAAGTTGGGGTATTGGTTGTGAAGAGGTAATTATATGCAGAAGTCTGCGAACATATGGATTTCATATTTTGCTGAATAACCTTTAAACACATAATTTATATTAAGCGTGTTCTTTTTTTCCCGAAGAAGAAAATTCATAATTTCTATGGATGAGAAATTACATGCTGTTGATGCCCATAGGCATATGCTGTATTATGGTTGGTCGCCACTGTTCAAAAAGCAAAAAAATACATAAGGTTCCCATAGGGATACTGAGTAAGGTTCTGAGTCCATCATAAAAGTGCGTAGTTGCTATACATGAGTTCATTACTGTAATATACTGCGATATATACAAATATAAACAAAATATTTTGTTCTTCAAAATTGTTGATATTGAGGCCATTGCCTCACTGAAGTGGTCCATCTATATATGGTCTGTAATAATATCTGTACGTCCCTATAGGAGAAAATTCCTCGATCATCCAATCGCCTAGAGGACGATCCGCCGCTTCTTTCGAGAGCCGGTCAACAATTGAATTTCTTTCCCCGGAGCAGATGATGCATCCTCCACTGTCTTGGACCGGGTGTGAGGTGGTGCAGGAGTCGATGTAGCCTTCCTTCTGTTGTTTGTCTTCTTTGTGCCTTCAGGTACCGCATTCGCAGGGGCCTCACTATGAGTCACATCACCTTCTTCTTGATTGATGTCAGCTCTATTTTGTTCCACAGATGGCTGTTGTCTAGCACCTTTAGTTTCTGAAGTCACTCCTGAAAGTAGTGGACAGTCCTTGCACAAATGGTCGACTTTGTGACATCTTCGACATCGAAACGGGACTCCTTCATAATCCAGCAGCTGCTTGCGTGAAAAGTGTCTGCGATGCAGGGTAATTTTCTCCTCTAGCCCAGCCTTGGTGTCGAGCTGAACAAGGATTCTAGCCATGGTCATAATTCCAGTCTGCTCATAGGATTTATCATGCTCGAGATAGGTGCCCAAAGCATCTCCTATGCGCTTGAATACTTGGGGTGTCCAGAATTGCATGGGCAAGCCCGGTAGTTGAACCCATATAGGCCCAACTACCAATTGTTCTCGCTCTGGGTCAAATAGTGGATCCCAACGCTTCAACAGAACCGGTGCCAACTCAATATGCCAGAATTGGGATAGAATCCATTGTGTGTATTCAGGTCGATGAAATTATAAGGCAAACCATCCCCTCACCAAGACTCTGATGGCTGGTAATTCTTTTAGCAAAGATCCCCAAATCTCCTCCGTCCATTGCTTTAATCTTTCCACAGAATATGTTCGACCGCGAACCTGGCCGACCAGAACCTTGTGAGCAGTGTCCATAGCATCCGCCATTTGAACGTCCTCCCCGAAAGTTAGGTTGATATCGGAGTCGATGGCTCGTAGGCACCTCCCTTTCTTCTATTTTCCTGAGCGCTTGTTGATGGGGAAGTCCTTAAGGAGCTTGCGGCACGGGTCAGAGGTACTATGCTGAGAAGACCCGACCGAACGAGCAGGTAGGAGCGACGAACTGAAGCATCCCAAGCAGATGGGGGAGCGGGGGTTCAAACTGCAAGAACCAGGGTGAAAGGTGGGACGAGTGGGGCGCAACGGGCCATGAGGGTTTACCGGCGCCAATGAAATGGATGATGGGTTCGAGGGTTGAATGGTAGGCATGGGCGTAGGTAGGGAGAGCTGAGCAGAGGTCGGGAGAGGTGAGTCGAATGATGGAGAAGTCTACAGGCAGGATCCCAGAAGATGGAGCGTGGCCGGCAAGAGAGGCGGGCATTCAAGGACCGGAAGGTCCGCCAAGTTGACATCCGGATGGTGCTTCTTCCCTGAGCGCGGCGGGTGGGGCTGTATGCTGGAGGCAACTGTCGCTATAGCTGGTTCTTTGCCCCAGGGATCCATGGCTGGTCGGTTATTGTATGCCCAAATATCTTGATCTAGCATGGGGTCCTCCTCGTAGTCCACAAGGTCCTCCACAACCATAGCAACCTGACAAAATAGCAGATCCCAAACTGCTGACCTTAAGCATGTTCTTAAGTAAACTAGGCAATGATTAATGGAACTAGGTAAAGTAGTCTGTTACAGGCTTTTCTTGTGGCTTTAATGTTGTTGCTATCTATAAAGATCTAAATTATGCATTCAAATTTATATTTACATATATGGTGTTATTTTGGGTTAGAATGATAATGTGTCTATGTTGTCTCCCCTTTGTTTGTGTAAAAATAGTCACTTAGCTAAACACTAATTCAGGTTCCACTTAGCATTTTACTGTTGGAAAGATAATCCTTCTTCCATCTAACATTAAAGGGATGTCGATTAATGTTCAATATTGCTTGAAAAGTAAAAAACATAAATTTGAAATACCAATATTAAATTGCACCCTAATCATCACATTGGTATTGGCATTTTATTTTTATGATGACATTTAAGTTTAAGACAAGATTCAAATGCTGGTAAATTTGGTCATTGTTTACTCATCGTAATCGTCAAATTTCAACATTCTTCATTATTGTGGTTTTGGAGGCTATGACATATTCTCTGTCTTTTTTGCAGTCTTTTTTTCGAGAACATTGAAAGCTCTTGACAATGTCACTTTGAAATATTGTTAAAGGGATCACTATCATGCGTGGTTCAAAACTTACTATGGAATATTTTGGTTAACAAAGATTTCATGTTTACAACAAAATTACGAGTAACACACTATATGGTCTTGCTTTATTAGGATTTTCTACTATGGCTAAGGAATATTTCAAGCACACCATATGAGTAACATAGGTCATGGTCCTGCTTTATCAGGATTTTCTACTATGAAGAATATCTTTGTAACATTCCAAGTGTCATTAGTATCTTCATTGCAATTGGTCTTGAGCACTTTGTTGTATGCCTTGTTGGCATGTTTACCTCACTTTGATATCCTTGACTTGTGGTATGAGGATCCTTCACTGTTTGCTTTGTTCATTCTTATGCTTTAAGATTGAATTTCTACTTTAATGCTGGTAAATACACTTTGACACTTAGAGCCATATTATGGATTGCGGAATGGTATAACTTTCCTATAAAATTTTCCATCTTAAAGTTGTGTCGATCATCAAATTGGACTTCATATTTAAATTTTTCTTATCATGCTTTAATGTTTTTCGTGGTCCTACTATGGTGCAACTAAATGTTGAATTACTTTTTATGTGATTATTGAGCCAAATTTACTTTCATTTTCCAAATAAGTTGTTGTTGGTTAAGTTGAATATCTTTCAAAATTATTTACATTGGTAATTTGGTATTCATATTGGTATAAGCCTTTTCCTTCTATCTTTGAGATTGGTTATCAAGTTGCCTTAGCCAAGATTGGCTAAAATAGCTCTTTCCTCTTACTACACAACTTTAGCTTGGTTTTGCCTTCAGGAAAACCCTCCTTATGTTAAGAAATGCCTTCCTTACCTTTAAAGTGAGAGGTAAGGCCACTGAGGTGACAATAGGTGGTTTGATTGATAGTTTCTTCTTGTATCTCCCACTAGGATTATGATTTAATTTTGGTTTAGAGTCCCAAAAAGTGTAAAGAACATAATTGTTCCAACTTGATATGACCATTCAAGCTTAATGGAATGCATGAATCCCAAAGAGACACCAATGTTATAAGTTGAAGACACCAACACTCAGACTTAGGTAGATATTGAACCTCCATTTCCTCATGAAGAACCCCTAATCTCCTTGTATGCATTATCAAGTATTTCAATTCCACAAACCTTGAAACTTACAAACTACATTAAGAATCGAAAAGTTGTAGTCCTAGTTGATAGTGGTAGTACCCATAATTTCATTCACAGAAGAGTGATAGAAGAAACCCATTGTTTGATACACTTAGTGCACAAATTTCAAATTGTAATTGCTAATGGAGGTAGATGAAATGTGGGAGGGGATGTGAAAATGTTAAACTCTAGATGGGAGACTATCAACTCAAAACACATCTACTTGTCATTGTTAGGTGGTTGTGATATAATATTAGGGGGGGAATGTCTACATACATTAGTAACAATCATAATGGATTTCAAAGCATTCTATGAGTTTCACTAGAGGGGGACATATTCACACCCTTCAAGAGCTCCAATAAATCTCAACTAAAATAGTTAGCTCTCATTGCATGGAGAAATTATTAAGAGAGTTCACTCTGGTTATTTCCCAATTTAGTGCCATATAAGTTATGGATAATTTGACAAAAGAAATCCACCTAGATTTGTAGTTGATCATTGATAGAAATTATCACGTCTTTGAGATACCAAAGGATTTACCACCTTCTCGGGGATAGCATGATCATGGCATTCCCCTAATTCCAAGAGATTAGCTACCACTTGTATGTTTTTGTCAACACCCTTTTTCACAAGAAAATGAAATAGAAAAGATCGTTAAGAAATGTTGGACGTAAGGGTCAAACATGCTAGTACAAGCCCTTATTTATCACTAATAACCATGCAGTTAAAGAAAGAAGGCACTTGGTGTGAAATTTTTATCTATTGCAACAACTGGAAATTATTCTTCTAACTGAAAATTTAATTACACAATTTATTTGCTACAACAAACAACGAATAAAATCACAACTGCAATTTTCACCATAAAAATATTGCGGAAAATAAAATACTGAAAAATTCTAGCACACACACAAGAATTTTGACACAATTATTTTTGGACAATTTGCCTAGAAAATCTCAATGCAGGAAAATCGGTGCAATAGATGGGGGTTTTATTATTATTCTTCAACAACAATTTTTATTACAATAATTCAGATGTTCAACTGGCAATCTATTATGAGGAAAATACTGCAAAAATTATTGTGAGAATTTTATCTCACCCCACAACTAATTTCTGCTTCCAAAATTATCTCCTGAGCCTCTTCGTTGAGCCTCCTTCCTCACCCTTTGCGCAGAGCCTACACTGACCCTATGATAAGTTCGACCTTCTTTCCTTTACCTCTCACGGGAATGATGCTACCCTCCTCTTCCACTTGCTACTCACCCTCTGGCTCTATCTTCTCTGTTGAGCTACGACTACTGAGAAAATCGAATTGCCTAGGCAACTCAGTATCTGCACTGGTGTGTTCTCCATGACCACATTGATCTCCTCTTATAATCCAGTGTTGGAGCACCAATGACCAATGTGAAAACTTAATCAATGGCTAAGATCATCTTTGGATCAACCTGTGTGAGTTTCTAGATGATTCTCACCTTATCTCAATTAATACTGATTAATTAACCATTTTCCCTAAGTTTAGACTTAGGAAATATTTAAAAAATAGTTAATAATCTAATTGAGACACTTCTAGACAAAATTTCGAGAAACGATTTCTGGTTTTGGATATCTCACGTATTCTAGCTTCTCCACCAAATTTCGTAACACATCCGATGCTACAAAAACAATACTTGGCACATTTTTCCTAATTTCATGAATCTTAATAAGTCGACGATTAAAGACAAATTTCCCATATTGATGATCTACTAGATAGACTTCATGGAGCAAAGTTTTTGACTAAGCTTGATCTACATTCCAGATACCGCCAAATTAATATGAAAGAGGCAGACATCCGTAAGATAGCCTTCAAAACACAAAAGGGTCATTATGAGTTTCTAGTGATACATTTTGGCCTTTGTAATGCTCCATCCACCTTTCAAAGCCTCACAAACAATATTTTCAAACTCTTCCAATGCAAGTTTGTGCTAGTATTCTTTGATTATATTTTGATATATAGAAAATCATGAGAATCACACATGGGGTATGTTGACAAGCCCTTGACACTCTCAAGAAACAACCATTGTTCACGAAGCACTTAAAATGTGCATTTGGGGCTCTTAAGGTTGAATATTTGGGCCACATTGTAAGTCAAGAGGAAGTACAAGTTGTTCCCAAGGAAGTGGCAGCTATGAAAAATTGGTTCCATCCCAAAACATTTAAGTGCTTGAGGGGATTATTAGGACGTGGCTATTACAGAAAATTTGTGAAAAATTATGCAAAATTGCAGCTCCCTTAACTTCACTCAAAATTAATGCCTTTGTCCAAAGTGAGGAAGTAACATAAGCATTTGTTGTTTTAAAGGATGCCATATTTTGTACTCCAATATTAGCAATGCATGGCTCTAATAAGACTTTTGTCTTGTAATGTGATGCCTTCAATAGAGGGCTAGGAGTAGTATTGATGCAAGAAGGATGCCCCTTGGCATTTACTAGTAAGCAATTATGTGACCAAAAATTGAGAAAATCTACATATGAGAAGGAAATGATAGCTATCCTTCATGCGCAGGGACTTGGAAACCATATCTCACAGGGAGGTGTTTTAAATCAAGACTAACTGTGATAGTTTGAAGTACTTCCTCGAAAAATGATTCTCTTCACTATAACAACATAAATGGGTCACCAAGTTGTTAGAGTATGATTATGAGATCGTATATAAGAAGGGTGAAGAGAATGTTATTACTAATGCTTTATCAAGACAATTTGAAGAGGATGAAACACTCCTTGCCTTACCATTTCCAAGTTTAGTGTGATTCAAGGAGGCTCACAAGGAATGACTAGTGAATATACTTTAAGGCGACTCATCCAACAACTTCAGATATATCCCAACCCACTTGAAATTTATACATGGCAATGAGATACATTGTGGTATAAATGGTGCATTGTTTTGGTAAAAGTTTCAACCCTAAACAACAAGTCTTATGGGAGCTACATCCATCACTAAAGCTAGGTCACTCTAGTTTCCATAAAACTTAGGGAAAACTAAGAATTTATTGTTCTAGGAAGGCATGAAAGTAGATATCTATGAATTCGTAGCATCCTGTGATACTTTTCAAAATACATTGGGTCAAATTATTTTTTTGAATTATTAGACTCCATTAAGGGATAATCGATGGTCTGATTTGGCCATTGATGCATAATTCTCCTACTTTCAATTTGCATCCATCATTAGTGAGCTTGTCTGTTTCTTTGTTATGTTCCCATAATACATGAAAATATGCCATTGGTGGAATGTATTTTACCATTTTTTTTTCTCTTTTCATGGTGTTTTCCAGATATTTTTCCTTCAACATTGAGCCTTTAACTAAATGCTTCAAAATAAGGAAGGAATATCCCAGGATTGTAAGCTATTTCACTTTGTTTTATTTGGCAATCAAGAGACCCTAATAAAGACCATGAATCTTTGCTTGATTTTTTGTCATATGACCAAGTCCCCATGGTTAATTGAACACTTCATCATTCTCAGGGCGATAAAGAGGCCCTCCCCCTCCCAATACTCCTTAATTTTGTTTGGATGCCCCATCAAAATATAGAGACCATTCTTGTCTTCTATTCTTCCAGGTTTTGAATTCTACATCTATCATTCTAAGATTCCTACATTCTCCCATCTTTTGATGATTCTAATCAGTAATTTGTAGGTTGTTATCCATACCTACTAATTTACTAAGCCATACTTGATTTAGTTGATCCAACTGTTTTGTAGGGAGCTGTGATCCTTCTTTTGAGCTTCAAATTTGACATACAATGAAAATGCTTTAATTTCAATGCTTTGGTGAGGAGTGAACTTGTTATTAAAGATTGCATTGTTCCTAGCAAGCCAAAATTTACAACATTTAAATTTGGGAATGGCTTCTCAATACATTTTGAGAGGAGGTTTCCATATAAGGTTGTCTTTGTAATTTTTTTGCCTAAGAGGAGAAGAGTTCTTGCAAAGGAGAGGGCCATTTGACCCTACCATGGAGAGGATATGTTACCTCCATCCATAGCTTTTTTTATAGTCACATTCCAAAAAAATATGAGAGATATCTTCAACGATGTTTTCCCAACTCATTTCACTCCATGCTTGGAATTATCTCCAAGTTCAACCTGCAATGCTGAATCCTTCTCTATCAAATTTGTGAGAGAATCTTGTAAACTTGTCATGTGTCTAGAAGCACCACTTTCCACCAAAAAAACATCACTACTGTATATAATAATGGCTGAAAGAGCAGAGACAAAGATATATTATTTTTGAAGTCCATATGCAATCTCGTGAAGTTTAGATTCCCTTGTCTTCTTCTGTGGTATATGCTCATCATCATCATCAACATCGATTGTTGATGCATGTTTCTTTCCCTTTATTTTCTTATAAGGACACTAGGAAGCATAATGAAGAAATGTATGACACTTGAAGCATGTGATTTTTCAAGGAACCTTCCTCTTATGATCTTGAACTCGTGCTGATCTTCCACGTTCTGTATTTTTCTTATCAATGTTTCTTCTTCCTTTTCCTTTCCTAGCATGAGCTACAAGGGCTTTGGTTTCTTTAGTTGTTCTTGGAAAACAATCTAACATCCTCTTAGACAACAATCTGACCTCCTTTTGGACACAATCAATCCATGGTTAATCAAACTTGGGTAGCTTAGATTGTGTGCAAATAACTTAGAGTCACTGTAACAAGATTTGCATCATCAATGATTCCTCCAAGGGATTTAAGTTGATCTCTTAATTGGGAGGATCTCATGAGATAAGTGGCAAATGAATCTGATTTAGATATCACGATATAGAGAAGTTGATGCCTCAAGGATAATCTCCTGCGAGTGTTCTTACTCATAAACAATCCCACGAGTGCATCATACATTTCCTTGGTAGTCTTCAACTTAGCAACATTTGGAATTAAATGGTTATTTATGGAATCTATCAAGATCCTCTCAACCTTTGCTTCATTGTTCTTATGCCTATCTTTCTCCTCAACACCTTCTAGTTTTGAGATATTTTACTTTACATGATTCAAAATCTCATTTTCATCCAAGACAAAGAGTATCTCGGTCTTCCAATATCTGAAATTTGTAGGACCATTCAACCTATGTTCTACTCTAAGGCTGGGCACCATCTTAACAAGACATATGAAATATGTACATGTTGTTGATTGAATACTGAAATTTGAGGCTAAAATTAATGGCTAATCTTCAACAAATCTTTGATCCCATGTTGAAATTCTATATCATGTGCAATAAAATACAATTTTATCATCTGATAATTACTTCCTAATTTTTCCAAACAATAATTCTCATGCCACTGTTATCATTAAATTATTACACATAAAAAAATCCAACTGTAAATGTAGCATAAATAATAAAGATCATAAAAGGATAGCCATGCACAATAGACACAATATTTTTGCCATGGGAAACCCAATCCGATAGAAAACCCAACAGCTTTTCTTAAGGAGATATTGTCTTAACAACAAGGTTTATAAATCAGAATATGACTAGAAATTTGAGGCAACATTACAATTTAAATCAACAATCACACATGGTCAAGTTGTTGTTGGTCAAGTCTGGTCGAACTTGAAAAAATCAACTCTAAAATGAACGGTCAACATTGGTCATTTGTGGTCAAATCTCACATGTGCGGTTGTATGGATAAGTCAAAATGTTAGTCAAACTACAATTAATCCCTCACATGTGTGGATGTACAGTTCAGTCAGAACGCTATTCAAATTTAGTCAAACTCTCACAAGAGTGGTGTCTAAGAGTAGAGATGGAATGATGAAGAAAAATGAAAGATGAACCCAAAAAATATATTTCTCTTCCACTAGAAATATATGAATGAGCTTTCTATGTTGATGTAATCTCATCACATGCACATCTATTTATATAGAGCTCTAATGTTGAGTACAAACCCATTACGAAGCCCCTTGTCACAAGAAACCCCTTTACTTATTGAGTCTGCATTACAACTTAATGATAGACTATAATTGTTTATTCCACTCATGGGTGAAAATCCCCATTAAATAAAAAAATCAAACCCTCTCTATAAAAATAAATCACTCCATCCTAGAGCAGCAAATGTGAGTATTGTGGGCCAATCTCCTTGAGCTAGACACGAAAGTTAATGGGAGAAAGATTTCCCCAAGCCATTCATCCCTAGCCAAATTGACATGGCCCCACGAGAGAATGTCTACCCGATGTTGCAAACTACATAAACATCAACAATTTTTTCTATTCCAATAGATTATAAAGATTGGCACACTCATATGACTCAAGGGTTACAAATCCAAGTGCAATCCTTGTCATTTTTGAGGTTGAACTCATGTACGAAGTTTATTTCATTCAAAACACTATTTTTTAATTTTAATGTAATTCCATAAAATAAAATAAAATTAGAAAATAAAGTAAATTAGAAATTAGACATAAGGGTAGGTGAAGAGTCATGGAAGGTGAAAAGTCACCTCACTTTGTATAAATATAATCCTTTAGTAAAGATAGAGTGATCTTAGTTTTTTTGGACTCTAAGAGGATTTTTGAATGGGAGAAGATCGTAATAACCTTGAGGACTAGTTTCATATTTATGCACTCCCACTATTAAGATTCGTGAAAATACTTTGTGACTTGGCATTGGATGTTCAACTCCAATACTTAGAAGCCCAAAGGGCGACGACAAGGATTTTCTATTATGTGTTACCGACTACTGTAAGACTGTTCTTTATTGTTGTTTGGTAATATACGATTGATGTACAATTGTGGTAGGTTAATGAACTATTTTTTTAACAGAAAACCCTCATCATTCCAAGAATTTCTTATTGGTTTCTTCATGCTTTTATGTTGGTTGTTGATTGTTAACTATTCCACAGTCAATAAATAGTATGATTTTGCCAACATGTATCTTAATTAGAGATTGTTATCACTCTTTCTTTAAAATTCATGCTCATCATAAATTTGCTATAACATTCATTGTACAAACTCAATTAAAGCATTTTCATTAAAGCTTATTTTGCTTTCATCCCATCAAGGGAATAATTTGGGTTTCCCTTTCATATCTCATTCATCCAAAATTTAACATTCATAAAACATAACATGGAAGCCATGCCAACAAACCGAATGGACCTCTCATCCAAAATGGCATGAATTCTAATTGGGGCCTCATACCAAAGGGATCCCTTTAATACTATAAGAAAAGAATTCAAACCCGTCAATGGTATTTTCGGAACTAGAAGGAGGGCCATTGTATGGTCTGTAGGTTTCCTCATTTTTATCATTCCCTAGTTTCCAACCAAGATAGTAATCAACCCATTCAATTTAATTGTGAGCTTGTTGATACTTTCCATGTTTAGGAGTTTAATTGTCTAAAGAACCTTGAATCTCTATACATGGTCTTAGAAGAAGACTTAAGATCTCTCAGACCTTTTAGTTGTGCTTATGCAAAGCAAATCATGAAACACCCTATTGTTGGTATACTACCTTGTAGACGTGTTATGAGAAGACCAATGACTTCTAAAGGTGTGTTTTTAGACTTTGTTGAAGTTTTGGTTAATTTGTCTCTAGTAGATTTGGTGAAATCTATTGAACGACATCACGAGGAAGACGAAGAGTCATAAGGCGGTGAAAACCTTGAAAGTGACAACTCATACAATCAAGAACATATAAATAACACGATGGTCAGTAATCAACCCACATGGATGGCTTAAGTGGCCTTTAACCTTGCAGGAATTCTGTATGACTTGTGTGACATCTAGAGAAACTTCTTCCGAAGTTTGACCCAGACAAATCTATCACTTGAAAAGATCATATTCAAATTGTTTATCTGGCCTTACGTTTAATGAATGTTCAACACAAAGATGTGGCATGCCAATTGTTCAGGTTTACTTTTGAGAATAAGGCTGCCACATGGTATTACAATCTTCCTAAGGTTATATTGCTAATTGGGGTCAATCTCAAAAGGCATTTTTGAGCAATTTTGGAGAAGATAAAACAAACTACATTATTGATAGAGTTCATTTCCTTAAGGATGGATAAGAAAGAAAAAGTCAATGATTTAAATCAATGCTTCACTACATTCTCCAACAAGTTTCCTGCCATTGTTTCTCCCCAAGATGCATTAATTGTGGAATATTATATCTCAACCCTCCTTTCTTCTACAACAATGATCATTAAAAGAGAAAATAAGGCGAGACTAGTGGAGAATTTTACTAAAGCGCTGGAAGTATAAAAGCAAATTTTGTCTATTGATATTCAACATTCTCAAGAAGAGTCAAAGAGTAGCGAAAATAATGTTAGGGTCCAACACTAACCCATTATTTATGTAATAAGCCCAAGGGGCCTAGTTAGAGTTATAGTTAGTTAGTTGAGTCAATAAAGCTCGTAAGCAGTTATCCACACTAATAATAATTGTAAGTGGTTGACCTGCATTATAGAAAAGGGACCACAATTACTTGTAAACGGGCCATAGTTAATAAAGAAAGTGGTTAACCCATTTTATGCAAGGGACCACTAGTAGTCAGGGTTTTCGATGTCATTCAGCTATAAATAGTCTTAAGCATTAAGGGAAGAATCATTGAGTCTTATTGTAATCGAGCTATGCTCTGTTGGAGGTTGCCCCCTTGAAGACACATGTGAACATTGTATTCTCCTTCTGAATAATAAACTATCTTTGCAGCTTGTCTCATTTCATGTGATATTTTTGTGTTTTGGGCTATATTGTTTCATATTTATGGCACTCTGGTTTTCTTGCAGGATAAGTGCATAACAAGTGGTATCAGAGAACTTTCCAAGGCCAGTTGTACCTCCAATTTTCGTAGATTTTTTTTTAGGCTAGAGATGTGTTCTGACGTCTTTAAACCACGAGATCTATCATTAAGCACATAAACCTGCAGATTTTGCGAGGCATGCACGCAGGAACTACAAGAGGTGGTCATGTTTGTTGGACCCATTTGTAACCCCTCTAGGTACCCCTTCGAGTAGTAGCGCATGAGATAGAATCACACACAGATTGCACTTCCACGTACCCTTGGGTATATCATAAGCCCCCTAGGGTAACTTGAAACCTAAACTTAGATAAGTCGTCAACCATCTTGCTGCTACAGTACACTGAGAAAAGCACTCAGGGAGATTACTCACACGAACAATAGGGTAGTTGGGTAGTATGACGAAGGGTACTGTCGATGCTCCTTAATTAGCGCCATGAAAGATTGGGGCGAGTACTATTGTTGGACCCTTGCGTATATTGCGATACGTAGCACCTAACACTCCTCTAAGACCATATTTCCCTCATCTATCTAAAGATCAACATTACCTTATCATCCAAATTAGATCCAATTGTTGGGGTTCGACTACCGCTATCTAGATCAGATCCAGCAGGTGGGGTTTAGTCATCGCCGTACACATTAGATTCAGTAGTTGGGGTTTTCAAAACACAGATCCAACTCTTTGTGCAATGAGGGTTTTGGCCACTACAGTCTAGATCAGATTGTCACGACATATTATGCAGTACCAAGACCTTGGGGTTTCTGTTACTACAGTCCTGACCTGATTTTCGTAGGATAATTGGTAGTATCAAGATTTCTAGAATTCAGCTACTGTAGTATTGATCCGCTACGAGTACAACTCCTAACGCCATCTCGGGATGCTCGCAAGAGACCTATTCCATAAAATTCAGGACGAAATGTTGGGCATAGTGGTACCATTCACTTGTGAGCCCCCAATTTTCAAGTGGTCCTAAATTTTCCCTGACACAGCTTCAAGTGACCCACATCACTAGACTCCTGAGCTTGCCCTCTTTCCAAGAATGCTACTCTTAAGTAAGCTCAAAATTTGACTAGTGCTAGTGTATGCTCAATACTAGGTCTCATGTTATGGCTGTAGAAACACCTCGTGAACCCATGAGGGAAGAGCCTAGTGTTGATGCACACATAGAAGGAGAATCCATCCATCACATTCATTTCCATGGAGATCACCAACCTCCGAGTCACCGGACACCCAAGCTGGACATGTACAAATATGATGGCTCTAACCCCACAGCATGGGTGGCACAAATGGAATATTGTTTCTTCCTTAATAATATATGGGAGGATGGAACTAAAATACATGTGGGAGCTCTATACTTGGACCAAGAGAGATGGCAATGGTGGCAGTAGCATTAGAAATATTATCCAGGGAAGGTAACTTGGAACATGTTCTCAAAATCCATCTGTGACTGCTTTGATTGGGAATCTCACTTTTTTGGGTCGTCTCACTAAGATTAGGTAAACACGTAAAATAAGGGAGTACATTGTAGCTTTTGAACAATTGACCATCATAACCGATGGACTAGGAGATGATTTTTACTTGGAATTTTTCATCAGTGGCCAAAAGGAAGACATCCAATCCCATGTCTGAATGCATCACCCAGCTAATTGGTTGGACGCATGCTGCAAGGCCTTAGATGTAGAAGTCACATTAAATTCCCAGTACAATCATCCAAATTTCGTTGCAAATGCATCTCACCCAGGCTATAGGCACCACCCAAACACTTAAGGTTCAAAAGGTGTCGCTGGTATAAATGGTCAAATGAAGGAAATAAGGACTCTGCTACTACTATGATGACAAGAACTCCCCAGGACATAAATGCAAGGAACCAAAATTCTTTCGAATTGATGCTACTGAAAACATCTGAGTTGATGAAGCTCCATCCACTGAAGTGCCTGAGGAAGAAGCGGGTGAACCCCAAATCAACCTGTACAATGATCTCACAACAACACTAGATGAGCCAATTATATCACTACATGTCTTGGCTAGAATTTCTTCACCCCAAACACTCAAAATATGAGGTTTTATTAACCATCGACCAGTGATGGTGTTGATTGATAGTGGCAACACTCATAAATTTGTCCATAAAAGAGTAGCATAAGTTGTTCATTATTTTGTATGGAAGGTATCTAATTTCCAAGTCCTTATTGTTGATGGTGGGACCATGAAATGTGAAGGATATTGTGAAAATATTAATCTTCAAATGGGGGATTATTACCTCAAAACCCTCATGTTTTCCATTGAAATGGGTGGTTGCGACATTATCCTTGGTGCTAAATGGCTTCCCACATTGGGCCCTATCACAATGGATTTTCAGGAGTTATATATGAGCTTTAAGTAGAACCACCACACTCATAAATTGAGGGGACTCCAAGAAGGTGCTCCTACTATCATCAACTCATATCGAATGGAGAATAATTTAAAAAGGGGCCTTCATGGGGTAGTAACCCAATTTCATGCCATCCAAGCCATTGAATCCACTCCTCCTCATATTAATCTTGATATGTGACAAGTATTAGATTGCCACCAATGGGTCTTTAACAAACCTAAGGAGCTCCCACCTCTAGGGAGAACATGATCATAACATCCCTTTGGTCTAGGTGCCTAGCCACCAAATGTTCGCCCATATCAATATCATTTTGCACAAAAGAATGAAATTGAAAAAGTTATCAAGGAACTCCTCAAAGCTAGTGTTATTCATCCTAGCACCAACCATTATGCATCTCTAGTAGTCATGGTTCTAAAGAAAGATGGAGAATGGCGCATGTGTCCCGACTTTAGGGCCCTTAACAAGCTCACTATCAAGGACAAATTTCCTATTCTAGTAGTTAATGATCTGCTTGATGAACTACATGGTACTGATTTTTTTACCAAGCTGTAACTCTGCTTGGACTATCACCAAATATGCATGAGGCAAATTGACATTCCCAAGATAGATTTTCGAACTCATGCAGGCCATTATGAATTCCTGGTCATGCCATTTGGCTTCTATAATGCTCCATCCACTTTTCAGAGCCTCACCAACCACCTTCTGAAACCATATATCAGAAAATTTGTCATGGTCTTTTTCGATGACATTCTCATCTACATCATAACATGGCATAAACACCTTCAACATGTTGAACAAATATTGCAATTGTTCCAAGATCATAAATCATTTCTCAAATTATCCAAGTGCTCCTTTGGCATGGAAGAAGTAGAGTATTTGGGACAGATTGTGGGCCATGACAGAGTGAGGTTTGATCCAAAAAATATTATGGAAATGCAAGATTGGCCCCAACCAAAAACCTCGAAGGGTTTGCGAGGATTCTTGGGTCTCACAGGCTACTATCACAAATTTGTACACAATTATGGACACATTGCCAAACCCCTCACTAGTCTTCTTAAGAAAAAATCATTTCTATGGATTGATGCAGCTCAGAAGGCCTTCTTGGCTCTCAAGTAGGCCATATGCTCCACTCTAGTATTGACCTTACCAAACTTCACCAAATCTTTTGTAATTGAATGTGATGCTTCAGTTATGGGCATTGGTGCAATATTAATGCAGGAAGGTAGACCATTGGCTTCACCAGTCAACAACTTAGTGGCAAACATCTAGCTCAATCTACACATGATAAAGAAATGATGACCATGTTACATGCAATAGACACTTGGCGACCATACTTATTGGGGCAATGTTTCCAAATCCGCACTGACCATCATAGCCTAAAATATTTTCTAGAGCAACTTCAATCATTGCCAAAGAAAAATAAATGGCTTGCAAAAATTCTGGGATATGATTATGAGATAATTTACAAGAAGGGGTGTGACAATGTAGTGATCGATGCCTTATCGTGCCAATTTGAGGATGAGGGCACCCTTTTATCACTCTCTCTATCCATACCAGATCGGGTTGAAGAGGCCCGTCATGAATGGTTCTCCCACCCCTCTCTGTCCCAGCTCATTAATAACTTAAGAACAAATCTTAATGCCTCATAAAACTACTCTTGGAAGGATGAGGTTCTTTGCTACAAGGATCAGGTAGCGCTATCCCCGACCTCCACCCTCAGAAACCACATCTTAAAAGAGTTTCACTCCTCTATGATTACATGACATTCAGGATTTCCAAAGACTTATGCATGACCATGCCGCTCTTTCTTTTGCACTGACATGAATAATGACATTTTTACTTTTGTATAAACAATCAAGCTACTGGGAACCTTACAACCATTGTCGCTTCCTCCCTTCATCTAGATGAATGTTTCCATGGATTTCATTACAGGTCTCCCAAATTATGACAACAAATCAATCATCATGTGGTTGTTGACAAAATTTCAAAATATGCTCATTTTTGTGCTCTACGATACCCGTTTACCCCAATATTAGTGGCTCAAGTTTTCATGGACCAAATATTCAAAATGCATGGCATGCTGAATTTCGTTATGTCTTATCGAGACCCCACTTTCACTAGCAAATTTTGGAAGGAAATTTGCAAGCTCCAGGGCATGCAACTTCAACTAAGTACAACTTATCATCCCTAAACAGATGGCAAAACAAAAGCAGTCAATAAATGTTTGGAGACTTATCTTCGGTGCTTCACTTCAGATAAGTAACATCAATGGGTACAGTGGCTACCTTTAGTTGAATGGTGGTATAATACTAACTATCATGATGCCATATGAGGCATTGTATGGCCAACTTCCAACTTCACCAATTTCTTATATCCCCGGATGTTCCAAAGTTTAGGCAGTTGATCATCTCTTATAGAATTATGCTGCCATGATTTCTCATCTCAAAGATAATCTACATCAAGCTCAGAACAAAATGAAGCAACATGCTGACCAACATCGTTCTAAGTGGTCATTTCAAGTAGATGATTAGGTGTTCATGCGACTCCAACCATATAAGCAAACCTCTCTCAAATAAAAAGGTTGCCATAAACCAACACTAAAAATTTATGTGCCTTATCAAGTACTTTAGTGTATCGGAGCAGTTGCTTACAAACTAGCCTTGCCAACTACGTCAAAAATCCACCTGGTATTCCATGTATCATCCCTCAAGAAAGTTGTGGGTAACACTTGCAGGGTTCAAATAAATCTGCCAAAATTGGATGAGGAAGGCTCACTTTGGCTCATACCAAAACAAGTCCTTGATACTCATGAAAGACATCTTTACGGCTGTACAATCAAGGAAGTCCTCATCAAGTGGAAAGACACCTCTCCAGAAGATGCGACATGGGAACCAACCACTATTCTTCAGTAGTTTCCGTAGCTTTAGCCTTGAGGATAAGGCTACTTTTGATGGGGGAGGGAATGTTAGGGTCCAACCCCAACCCCTTATTTATGTAATAATCCCAAGGGGCCTAGTTAGAGTCATAGTTAGTTAGTTGAGTCAATAAATCCCATAAGTAGTTATCTGCATTAATAATAACTATAAGTGGTCTACCCACATTATAGAAAAGGGACCACAATTAGTTATAAACATGCCATAGTTAATAAATAAAATGGTTAACCCATGTTATGCAAGGGACCACTCTTATTTAGGTTTTTGGATGTCATTAACTATAAATAGTCTTAGATAGTAAGGGAAGAATCATCGAGTCTTAGTGTAATTGAGCTCTGCTCTGTTGGAGATTTCCCCCTTGAAGAGGTAAGTGAACATTGTATTATGCTTCTGAATAATAAAATATTTTTGCAGCTTGTCTCATTTCATGTGATATTTCTGTGTTTTAGGCTATATTGCTTTGTATTTATGGCATTTTGGTTTTCTCGTAGGACAAGTGCATAAAAAATAATCCTTAAGAAACCATAAGTAAACCTACTAATAAGGAAACCAATGATTTGTATAGTGTTGTCAAGCTGGTCAAGAAGTTATCCAATGAGGTGGTAGATTTAAAGAGAAGTGTCAGAGAAAGTTGTTTTAGAAATTGATCTTTTAGATTGCTTCACAAGCATAACAATAATCCTCTAGCCAAATATGGCGAAAATTCAAAAGTGAACCTGATGTCAAAGAACTTGGAATGAATAACTTTTGCTCGTATCATCAAGTTTGTCATTTAGAGAAGATGTGTCCCCAGTGGATAAATTCTATGATGTTGGTGATCAATCATTGCTAGAGGAACAATCCCTTGAAGATCAAATAGACCAATCGTTTGAAGGGGAACCATATCCAACAAATGATGATTCCACTGTGGGGTCAACCATGTTGTTGTGGGATGTGGTGGTTGATCATGAAACACAGATAGTAGGAGAAGTTTCACTTGGAGAGGCTCAACTGGCTAATGCTCTTAAGTCTTATAACTTGGAGAAGTAAAGGACCAATGGCTGACCCTATTCCTCAGGAGAAGGGAAATTTTTTTTCAATGAGGCAATATAGTTTAAGAGAAGTTTCAAAGAAAGTGTTTTTAGCAATCAATATTTTAGACTATTTCACAAGCTTAACAAGAATCCTCCGACCAAATCTTTCGAAAGTTAAAATGTCTACTTGAATGTTGAAGAACTTGGAATGGATAACTTTTGCTCATATCATCAATATTGTCATTCATAGAAGACATGTTCCTAGTGGATTAATTCTACAACATTGGTGATTAATTCATTTCTAGAGCAACAATTCCTTGAAGATCAAATATAGAAATCATTAGAAGAGGAATCTTGTCCAACAGATAATAATTCCACTGCAGGTTCAACCATGTTGTTGTGGGATGTGGTGGTTGATCATGAGAGACATATGGTAGGAAAAGTTTCATTTGGAGAGGCACAACTGAATAAATCTCACAAGTCTTATAAATTGGTGAAGTAAACGACAAGTGATCGACCGTAGTCCTCAGGAGAAGGGAAAAGTGTTTCTTAGGCAAATACTTCCTCCTCGAACTAGTAATCAAAATTCAACTTCTCAAATCAAGAGTGCTCAACCAACCCAAAATATAATGGGGAATACTAAGGCAAATTCAAAAGCACTTGCGGTACCTGTGAAGTCTATGCTAGCTCCACCTTCAACCAACACAACTAATAATAAGACTAAAGGAAATGCAATGGAATATAATGTGATTGATGACATGAAGAACACAAGATCCACTATCGCTCCCTACGATTTATGCAATCTTCCATAACAAGGAGAGTTGTTGCTCAGGAGATTCAAATCACTTGCCACATATAGTATGTTTGCTTCCGCATCGTCTAATTCTAGTTATTCAATTTCAGTGGCCCAAGAAAATGCTACAAACAAATATAACATCGTAATTAATGCTGTAAGTATTGGATCACACCTGATATCTCAAACACCACACTTCTTCCTTACGTTTTATACTTTTAATTATAATGTGCATTATTGTTTAGTGGAAGCTATGCCTCAACAAATGTTATGCCTTTATCAATTGTAAGAAAATAAATGTGGCCCCAAGGAAAACCAATGATGATATTATACAACTGGATAGAAATGAAGTGTAAGTTGTTGGTAAACTTAATGATGTGCTCATTCGATTGTCATCTAACCCAAGAGTTCATCAAGTTATTGACATCATTGTAGTGGACATACCTGAGGCTTATGGTTTGTTATTGAAAAGATATTGGTCTAAGAAGCTACAAGGTTACTTTGCAACTAATTGGTCTCATTTATGCCTTCCTTACAAAGGCAAGAATAATCAAATAAGGGCGGACAATTAACCTCACATGAAATATATTGTCGTAGAGTTGGAAGGACATAACGAACCTACAATTTTTGCTAAGGAAATTGTGGGAAATTGTTTCTTAGAGTTAGATATTTGTTGTTATTTGGCCTAGCCTTCACCAGTACCATTTGATAAACAACCAGAACTCCTTCTTTGTACCCTCAATGGAGCTAAAGAACAATGTATAGTGGATGTAAATAATCTTCGTGTAGATAGTAATGCTCATGTAAATAATAATTTTGAAATCTTTATTATGATGGTTTTAAAACACAAGAAAGAGCCAGTGTAGGTTGTATGATAGATCTAACAAAGAACAAAACACTTACCTCTTGTCCCTTGGAATTTTATTGCCCTAATCATATCGTAGAATACGAGGCTTTAATCTTTGGATTAAAAAAAACCATACAATTGAAGGTAGAATGTATCAAAGTCACTAGTGATTCTAAGATCAACACTAGACATGTATGGAATACCATCCACTATTTATCTCCACATCTGAAAAACTATCAGCAAGAGGTATGGCGTCTTATACCATATTTAAAGCTTTTAATATTTCTTCAATACCTATATCGAGAAACACAACAACTGATACCTTAGCTAACATAGTAGCTCGTTTCACTCCTTTAAGAGATGGTTTTTCTATTGAATTAGTTTATAAACCTGTTGTACCTAATAATGTAACTAATTTTAGAACGTTCAATGATGATGAAAATATTTCGGAATTCACTACAAATTTGAACGTATTCAAGGATGCAACTATTGATGAAGAAGAACACAAAAAATATTTGGAGGATTAAATGAAAATAAACAAAGGAAGACCTATGCCTAAAGGAGTAGTCATGTTGGAAAATTTATATGATATTCAGAATCAATTTAAAGGGCCCCAAAATACCAAAATTGAATGTTCCACATTGATGCACAAACAAGTAAATCTTGGTACTGAATAGGACCCCAAGTATGTTAATCATGCCTGTTGCACTAGGGCATACCGACAAGCATTCATGAAGTTATTCAAGAGTTATTGAGATGTGTTTACTTGGACCTATGATGATCTTGACACTTAGATTATTCAACATGTCATTCCCATCAAAGAGGGTGTCAAGCCTTTCCAACAAAAGTTTTATAAAATTCATCTGACTTAAGAACCTCTTAGTTAGAAAGAGTTGAAGAAATTATTGGATGCATGGATCATCTTAAAAATAAGGCACTCTACTTGGTTCTCTAATCTGGTGCCTATGAGGAATAAATCAAGAGAAATTTGGCTATGCGTAGATTTTTGTAAATTGAACCAAGCCTCCAACAAAGATAATTATCTTGTCTCATCTATAGAGTAGATTTTTAAAACAATATTTGGTTCTGAAATGTTTTCCTTATTAGATAGTTTCTCAGGATACAATCAAGTCGTGGTATTTGATCTTGATCTCTTGAAGACAACTTTCAAGACCAAATGGGGCACATACACTTACTTTTGGATCAATAAATGCTAGAGCCGCTTTTCAACATTCTATGGACATTACATTTATAGCGCTGATCAAACAATGCGTAGTTGTGTATCTTGGTGATGTCGCGGTGTTCTCAAAGAAATGTTTAGATCATTTATGTCATCTCAAGACGTTGTTGAGAATATAGAATCTCTCTAATACCCATAAGACTATCTTTATAGTGTTGGAAGGAATTAATTTGGACATATTATTTCCAAGAATGGAATCATCATAGACCCTGAAAGAGTGAAAGCTATCACTCAAATTCTATATCCAAATAACAAGGAATCTATGCAATCCTTCTTAGGGAAGATCAACTTCGTGATAAATTTTATATCATTTATTTGCGTAAATTGTAAAACAACGGCAAGGTGTGGTCCAGAAGAATGTTGTATTTAAATGGAATCAAGAAGAAAAGAAATCCTTCACTAAGATTAAAGAAGTTATCGCTACAACTACTACCTTATATAGCTCGGGGTTTAGTAAATATTTCAAATTATACAAATTTGCCTCAGATTTCTCTCTTGCAGTTGTGCTAACACAGAAGGATAAGCAAGGTAATGAAATACCTATAACTTTTATAAGCACAAGAATGCAAAGATATGAATTAAATTTTCTAGACATTGGAAAATAAGATTACATTGTTTTCAAAGTAGTAAAGCATTTCATACCCTATATTTTGAAAAACCATGTTAAGGTAATCGTTGCATTAAGGGTTGTGGGTTATGTAAACTATCTGCATAATCCATATACCCCAAACCAAAATACAATGAAGATTAGGACAATGAAATTGAAATGCATAATTTAGATACTTTGTATCGATCTTATGTTGATTCCTCTTTACATAAAGAATTGAGGCAATATTTGGAACAAGGCACTCTACCCTATTATTTATTAGCTACGAAGAGACTTGCAATCAAGATCAAATAAACTCAATATTAATTGATAAAGAACCTCATTTATAGAATACATCATAATGCAATCTTATTGCGATGCTTGGAACCACCATAAACATATAAAGTTTTGATTGAACTTCATGATAGACCGAGTGGATGTCACTTTGTTGGAAATTCCACGGTACGTAAAATCATTCGAGCGAGATATTACTGGCTTAATTTATCTAGAGATACACATGCATATGCTAGGAAATGCCCTGTATATCAAAAATGTGTTGGGAGAGAGAGAGGAGAAGTTACTCCGTTACAACAGGTAACATTTGAAGAACCCTTCTAGCAATGGGGCTTGGATCTTATTGGTGATTATTTTCCACACTTTTCCAAACAACACTAGTATATTCTCACTGCTACTAATTATTTGACGTGTTGGTTTGAAGTTGAACCTCTTAAGCAAGTCAAAAATCAAGTGGTAATACAATTTACTGAACATCATATTGTTACCAAGTATGGAGTTACAATGTCTCTTGTTTTTTATGATGTTTCCTATTTTTCAGTAATGAAATTATCTAAATTTTATTTGGATAAAGGTATTGTTTTAAGACACTGTTCCAACTATTATCCACAAGGAAATGCATTATGTAACTAGATCACAAAACAAAAGAAAAGATAAATCAACGACCTGATTAGCCTCTTTGATGGGGCAACCTCCTTTTACATCACATAGATGAACAATTCTTCGATGATTCAAATGAGAAGACCTCCTTGGTATATATAGGAGTCTAAAGGGTCAAAATATAATTAGGGTCTGCATAACAATAATAATGTAAGGGCTTATACAATAACAATAGTGGGTTTTAATGGGGCACAACAATAACAATATGGGCTTTCTATGGTGAACAACGATAACAATATAGGGGCTATACTAGTATTATAGTGACCTAACATGCCCCTCTCCTTAAAAAAAATGTTGTCCTCAATGCTTGAGTAGTTCTGGATGCTTATGTATGAAACACTCATCCTCCCATGTGGAACCTTGAGGAGGTAAGTTCTTCCATTTAATGAGATACTCTGAAATTGATCGATTATGTAGTTGTTGGATTCTTTTTTGTGTGATTTCTTCAGGTTCCAATATGATTTTTCCTTCCTTGTCAAGTTCTAGCAATATAAATTGATTTGGGAGCTTGTCACCTATAACCTTATCTAAGCATATGGACAACTGGGTGTACTCGCAACGATGCAAGCAAATCCAATTCATATGAAATAGTACAAATCCTTTGCAATACCTTATAAAGGCCATAGTACTTGGGTGATAATATATTATCCTTCTAGGCTTTGCTTGAGGGACAATTGTTTGTATGGTTGTAGCCTTAAAAATATCAAATCACCCACATCAAAAATTCTTTCATTACAATGTTGACCTCCCTGTTGTTTCATTCGATTCTAGTCATATCCTTTAAGAGATGGAGAACCTATTATTACTTCTCGATTTGATATTCCACTGGTTGATCCTTAGAATTGTCTCTTAAAGATGATGTGATGGATGGTGGATGATATCCATAAAGCACCATAAATGGGATCACTTTTGTTGTGGTATGGGAGGAAGTGTTATACCACTATTATGGTAGAGGTAACCACTTGACCCATTGTGTTTATTTATCATAGACAAATCAATGGAGATATCCTTCTAGACATTTGTTCACCATATTAGTTTTCCCATCAGATTGAGGATGATAAGATGACCTATGAGCTAATTGACTACCAAGACAAGAAAATAACTATGTCCAAAATTTTTCATTGAAAATGGGAGCTCTGTCACTTACAATAATCTTTGGGTTTGTGTAATGATCCTAAATAGGAAATACAAGTGATAACAACAAATATTCTATGCAGTGAAATACAAAAAACGAAATATTCATCAAGCACCCATAAAAAAATTGCAAATGAAGAACTTCTGAGCCATTTTATTATATTTCTGCAAGCCAAATACAGTAGATAGTGGAATGGTGCACATGGGCTTGTCTCAATGGATAAGCAACACCAAACCCAGGTAGGAAAATAGCTAAGCTGAAGGTTGCCCAGCTGCTGCACCAATTTGCACTGCGCTGCCCATAAAACTTTTGCCTTGCTGAATTTCGAATGGTTGGAAAGTGCACTAAAGCCGTCCAGAAATTTATATGCTTTTAACCCTTGACTACTTGGCCAAAACCCAGTAAAACCCAAAAGGGAATTTGGCTGGTTTTGACTTCTATTTTTCGACCCCCTTGGAGCCTCACCCTAGCTATGGCTGCCAAATTCGATGTGTTGGAAATTGTTTGCAAATCCCTTTGCAAACTCCTCCAAAATGTTGGGTTCACCCTTGCTATCCAACTCCTAACTTCCTAGATGAACTCTTGGCCCGAATCAGCTGCTCCCAAACACCGCGAAATTCTGTTGAGTGGCCTCTGCGCTATCCCTCTACTCATAAATGTGAATTGCTGGTATGTTGGCTCAGCTAGCTGAAAGCTCCAGCAAAAATGCCTACCCAATACTGCTACCTCAGCTCCCTGACCTCCCAACAAGCAATGAGATCCCTGCTAGTCTCAAACTCCCTCTACGTGATTCTTGGATGCCCAGAAATATGCACTCCCCTCTCTACATTGGTTACTGATGTGTGTTGCTGCCCCAGAACTCCTAAAAACTCTTGTAGAACAGCCTCCCTAGGGTGGGCACAGATGGTCCACCGAAGTAGAAGTTGAATCTCCCGCTTGAGAGACTCGTGGCTAAACAGTTGATAGATTTGCTAAACAACAAAGTGTACATATGAGTGTTTGTTTGCAAATGTCAAAGATACCAAATGGAGGCCTCCAAGTTCTATTTATAATTGCTATTCCTCTCCCTTGATGGTCCCCACCTTCCACTAATAAAATATTACTTTGCTGCCATTCTTCATTAAAATAATAATTTCCACTTTTCTCCCACAAGATAATATTTTCTCCTTTTTATTTAATATCACCAAAAATTGGTAAAACTCAGTGAATTTTGCACTAGCAAAAATTGGGAACATTACAGTTTCCATGCAACTTTTGAACTATTTCCACAAATGCAATAATGATTGTACTGGCTTTTAAAGGATGATATAGTGCACAAAAGTGTGCATATTTGGTAAGTCTATCAACTACCACTTTGATGACACTCTTTCCTTCAAACTTGGATAAACTCATGATAAAATACATTGAGACTTCCCGCTAGCATTGATTTGGAATGACTAATGTTTCTAAAACACCCAAGGTCTTAATTGTGTCAACTTTATTTTGTTGGAAAACCAAACATTCTGCCACAAACGTCTGAATATCAAATTTAAGGACATCCAACTTCTTTTCCTTCTTGACCCTGTGGTAAGTTTTTAAAAATCTTGAGTGCCCTCTTATAGGAGAAGTGTGCAATTCCAAAAGAACCTTTTGTTTGAGTTGAGAGTTCCTACATAGATATAAGTGATCTTAATACCACAATGAATCATTTTTCAAGATAAATGTATCAGATGCACTAGAACCTTGCTCCAACTTTTCAATGAGAGTCAAAACCTCTTCTTCATTCTTCAATTCATCCCTCGCTTTAGTTATCCAATCAGGTTGGATAATAGAAATGACACAACAATGCTTCCACATCCTCATCCCCTCTTGAGAGTGCATCTGCAAAAACATTTTGCTTCCCTTTTTTGTAGATGATTTCAAAGCCTTTGTGACTCATTTTTGGTCCTCCTCTGAAGATCATCTTTGTTCCAAGAAGTATTTAAGACTATCATGATATGTTTTAACCTTGAAGTGTCTTCTGATTAGGTAAGGACGCCATTTCTTCAGACCATGTAGTATTTCCAACATTTCCTTCTCATAAATAGGTTTGTGTAAATACTTCCCCATGATTGGATGACTTTCAAAAGCAATGGGTCTTCCTTCTTGTATTAAAAGAATACCAATTCCATTTCCCAAGGCATCACATTCAACAAGAAAGGTTTTGTGAAGTCTGGTGTAGCTAAGACTGGAGCTCAATGCATTTCCTCTTTAATATGTTCAAAGACATTAGTTGCTTCTAGAGTCCAAAAAATGCATCTTTCTTCAATAATGTTGTTAGTGGTGCTGTTATTTTCCCATAATTCTTAACAAACTTGTGCTAATACCCTGTCAACCCGAGAAATCCTCCAAGATCCCTTAATGTTCTGGGGATTTTCCATTCCTTTATGGATTTAATTTTGTTAGGGTCTACCTAACACCCTCACGAGATACAATATGACCCAAATATTCCACTTCATGTACCCCACAGAAACATTGGAGGGTTTTGCATACAATTGTTTCTCTTCCAATAGTTTGAGCTCCCTGTCAACATGTTGAAGATGTTATTTCCAGTATTTACTATAGATTAGTATATAATTAAAAAATACTAACACAATTTTTCCAAGGAAGGGTTTGAAAAAAGAATTCATCAAACCTTGAAATGTAGAAGGCGCATTAGTAAGACCAAAAGGCATGGCCAAAAATTCATAATGACCTTCATGAGTTATGAATTTTATTTTTAGAATGTATTTTTGTCTTCATACTTATTTGATGATATGTTGAGCGAAGATCTAACTTAGTGAAGTAAATTGCTCAATGTAGTTCGTCCAACAATTTGTCAATTACAGGAATGAGAAAATTATCTTCAATAGTGAGTTTATTGAGCTCTCTATAATCCAGACAAAGATGCCACAATCCATCCTTCTTATGCACCAATACTACTAGAGAAGAGAACGAACTTTTGTTAGGTTTAATTATACCCACCTCTAGCATTTTTGTAACCATACCTTCAATTTCACTCTTTTAGGCATAGGATATCTATAAGGTCTGATGTTTGGAGGAACACTTCTAGGAATCCAGTGAATAACATGATCATGACCGCGAATAGGTGAAAGACCTTTGGGAGTCTCAAAGACATTTTAAATATTGTCAAGGACTCTTTGGAGATTTGGAGAAACGGATTATTTAAACGTTTGAACATCTAAAGAGCATAATTGTGAAATCACCCCTCATTGTTCCTTTTTAAAAATCTCTTTCATGCCATTAGAGCTAATTATCTTTCCAGGTTTCCTTGCAATACCTGTTAATTCAATTTCCTTTTCTTCACAAAAAAAATTCAAGAAAAATTCTGGAAAATTAAAAGTTATCGTCCCCAAAGATTGTAACCATTGGACTGATAATACAACATCAAAACCACCCATTGGAATGGTGAACATTGGACTATTCAATACATATTCCCCCATTGTTATATTGATATTAAGGCACTTCCCTGAGCAATTTATAGTTTCTCCATTTGTAACCATCACTTGACACTCTAGTGTTGGATATAGAAAGCAAATCAACTCCTTGGCTGTCTTAAAATGAATAATATTATGGGTACTCCCCGAATCAATAATCATTATTACCTTTTTATTCTTGATATATACTTCTATCTTGAGAGTTTGAGGAGTGGTAATTCTTTCCAATGCATTACAAGATATGGTCAGATTCATTTCTTCTTTTTCAACCCTTGGGGTTGGTTCTTGATGTATATCTTCTTCTTTTGATGTTTCTTGTTCCTTTTATTCCTCATCTTCACAATCTCATTTATGACCTTTAGTGTATTATCTATCACAACTGTAACAAATCCCTTTTGCTCTTTTTTCTTCCAGTTGTTGTGGTGTCAACCTTGTAGGTTGTGGGAGGCTAGGAGCAACATCACTTCCATATTTATAGTTATGAGTCGTAGAATTACTTGTCGCCATAATTTTTTTTTCAACTTTTATTTCCACCCTAAATGCACTCTCCAATGAATTAGGTTCCCAAAGGCGAATCTTATGTTGGATGTTATCCTTTAAAGTCCCTATGAAACATCAATCATATGCTCCTCTAAAATATCATTTACCTTGATATTAAATCTTTCAAAGTCATCAATGTGCTCCCCCACTAAGCACTTTTGTTTGAGATTTATCAATTGGCTAAAGAAGGTATTTCTTTGTATCCTCAAAATGTGTATCAGTTCCTCAGTAAAAATTGTCCAAGTGACAAATGATTTACGAGAACAAATCCATCGATACCATACAAACTGATTGGGTTCTAAATATAAAGATGCAATGTGTACTTTTTGTGTGTTTCATCATGTAGATCAGAGAACTGCTCTATCTGTAGTATCCATGTTACCAGATCCTTGCCATCAAACATCCTCATATCAATCTTCGAATGTGGTTAGTCTTCAACACAAAGTTGGAGTCTCTAAAATCATGATTCACATTCCTTTTGTTTTCATCATGAATCACATGGGATACCTTGTCACCATTCAAAAGCATTTCTTGTAGTAACTTTGTCAAATCTCCCATGTCTACTTTTAAACCTTCTAGATACCCTTTTAAACCATCCATATCCCATTTTAGTTCATTTTTGGTGGCTCTTTGTGAGAGCGAAATTTGTTGCACTTGGTCCCATAAATTTGATATATCATGTTGCATTTCTTCCTCTTCATGCGTCATAGTGGACCTTTTTGAGGGTTTAATGGGTGTAGTTTTTTTTTTTTTTTGAGGCATTTTGGAACCAATTGATGAAATATATCCTTCACTATGCCCTTTGAATCACTTCAAACTAACTTTTCAAACCAAAGTTATGCAAAGTTAAAAATATGCACCTTTTAGAACTTGATTTTGAGCTTGCTGATAAGGTTGACCTTGAAATTGTTGTATCTTTGTGATTTCAACTTCCCAAGGCCTGTAATTTCATTCCATGGTAACCCTCCATGTCTTATTTCCAACCCCACCAATTAGACTAAGATTGGATTCTTCAAGATAAATTTATGTTAAATCTCCCAAGATGACCTGCTTATGGACTAATTTAGTAGAGCAAATTTGTACAAAATTCCATGTGTCATTATTTCAACCTTTTGCCCTAGATTCTATTCACTTTTAGCCACTTTTTACAAAATTCAAATAGGATTCCTGAAACAAAAATTATGATGATTTTCCCCGAGACACCTATTTGAGATAGAATTTTGGAGCATACAAAAACCCTAACTTTCTTGAATCATATATCTGAAAATATAGTGAACCAAGATCTAAATTTTTTACATGATGTTCAACACTGTTTTTACTCCATGTGGTCGAAATTTAAGCTTCTGAATCTTGTAGGAAAAAAAAAGTTATAGCAAAAATCCCAAGATGACTTGTTTGAAGTAGCAAAACCCTGGGATCCAAAGCTTTGATACCAAATGTTGTGTAATTAGATCACAAAACAGTAGAAAAGATATATCAAATAATTTAAAATAAAGCCTCTTCAAGGGGGAAACCTCCTTTAACATTTATAAACAAACAATTCTTGGATGATTCAAATGACAAGACCTCCTTGGTATATATAGGAGTCTAAAGGGTCAAAATATAATTAGGGCCTACATAGAAATAGTAACATAAGGGCTTATACAATAACAATAGTGGGTTTTTATGGGGGAAAATAATAACAATATATGGGTTCTGTGGTGCACAACAATAAAAATATGGGGGATATACTAGTATTATAGGGACCTAACAAAATGGTTTAGCTGAGTCAAGTAAGAAGAACTTAAACTGAATTAGCAAGAAAATCGTAGTCAACCAACAGCACAACTAGCATAATGCTTTATCCAATGCTTTTGGGGCTAACATGGCTTCCCCCAAGTCTTTTGTCAGAGCTTCACCATACTTCCTAGTATATGGCAAGGAAGTTAGCCCCCCCTCCAAACCTTTATCTATATGCATTGCAACTTTTGCAAGATTTTAATGGTTGGTATTGTCTTTTCATTCAAAGTTGAATCAATACTCTGCTTAAGATTGAAGAAGAAAGACAAAAGCCCCAATCTAAATTTTCCACCCATTGATAGAGAATTGAGAGGTGGTTTGATAAAAAAAACTGTTGGTGATAAGGAATTCCAAGTCGGTGACCTTGTGTAAAGTGGGATAAACCCCACGAAGACAAAGGTAAGTATACTAAGTTTCAATCGCTCTAGCTTAGGCCAATTTTTATGCATGAGAAACTTGATCATAATGCATGTCATTCGCAAACTTTACATGGGAAGATAGAGTCCCTCCATGTAAATGGCCAAAATTTGAAAACATACTTTCAATGATAGCTCTTTGAGTTATTTTACCTTGTACATATTTTAATTCATGCCTTTTCTTTTGTTTTACTTGATTGTCCATTTGTTTTACATTCAAATGTGAAACCCTTGTGCATAAATAATTGGATTTTTTTGTATATAAATAAATAATGTTATATTGATGACGTGAATGGGTTTGTAGTAACCGTTAATCAATTGGCTAACATTAAATATTTTTTAGTTGGTTAAGTCTTAAAAATCTATACGATCTTGCATTGTTCATACGAAAGATAAGAATTGAGTTGCATAGTGAACTCTATTAATCTTATAAAACTTGAATTTTTAATAATATCTATGCAACTAGCATGGTCTTGCGTAAATGGATTGTGTGTGCCATCAACCCACTGGTTGGAAAGGATATGGGGAGAAAAGTGTAATTGTGAGCAAACCTATTTTAAAATTTCTTAAAAGTCTTTGACCAACCAGGAACAACCCATCCATTCTATAAATCTATGTTGAGATCCCTCAACCACCCTGGCATTAAATGCCTAGAAAAGAATAACAATGGAAAAAATTGCATATAAATAAAAATCAATAAAAGGGTAAACGCATGAGAAAGCCTTCTCGCATAATATGGTCATGCAAGTAACTTCATGGAGGCTATGTATGTTTCCTTGCAACAAAGCAATACTTGTGTTCCTTGAGTGATTCCATTGGGGCTATGGACACTCGTTGGTAGTGAATCAATACTTGTGTTCCTTAAGTAACTCTATTTGGACTATGGATGCTCGATGGCAACAGAGCAACACCAAAGACTCATATTCATTTTTTGCACTTTAAACTCACTTGCATAATATCTCCATTTCTCATAATAAAAAAAAAAAATCGGTGTTTGACCTTTGTTAAAATTAGTGTGTTATGCATTAATACCAAGTTAGTTGAAAGAGGAACACAAATATCTAATTTGGATCAAACAACTATACAAGTGGTGCCCACAGAGTCAAATCAACACTTCCTAAAATAGGTTAAGCTCTATCATAACTAAAGGCTAAACCAAATATGTTGAGGTTCTAGCAGTGGTTCACCAATTGTTGTAGTAGCTACAACATCCCTAAAAAATTTCTAATAAGAGTCAAGTTTAGGGTCCCCTCACTCAAATATCTAATACATCTATGTAACTTCGGCCCTAAGACCATTATTTATATCGTAGAAATGTAATAAATAGGAAGGTTTTAACTTAGAAAAAATGAAAAATTGAAGGGTAAATCACAACCTTACTTATCACTGCATCACAACCATCACATCACACCACAAACCTTAAACACATTTCAGCTATTCATTGCAATATTCCATCACAAACATCCTTATGACATCACAATAAATGTGTATAAAATTCCCTTCCATGGTGAAATTGCTATATAAGCACCCCCCTTCCAATTTCCTTTTAATTTTTTTATGGTCTCAAGCCTCCTTTTCTTTCTCATGTTGTGTAATTTGATAGTGTATCTCTATTTTCTGAATTTGTGTTGCGCCTCCTAGAGTGTAACACACACACCATGTTGCAGGTATGTACTACGCATCCTCTGCACTCATTAGATGGTGAATGTTACCTTTTTTCACACGATATTTCATCTACGTAACATTTCACCTTTCACAAATACATATATACATGGTCAAACACTCATCACTCCAACACTTAATCACTTTTCAATCCCCCTTGCATTGCATCGTCACTTCTCATCACATTTATGCATCTTTGCCTTACATAATGTATAATGCATATTACCCTTTAATATGTCATTGCATCACATTCTTATTTAGTAGTTTAGGTTCAAGCCTTGCTCTATGGTGCAATTCCTTTACACATCATACCATGAGATTTTGTGATGTGATACATAACCATGTCACAGTTCATCCCCGCACTGCATCACATTTCAGTTTATTAGTCTAGTTTTCGGTGTTGCACTATGATGCAATTTCTTTGCTTAGTATGCGATATTTTTTTGTGATTCGTCTCATAACTTAAGTCCCCATCCATCTGTGTTATGGCAAATTATTAAGTCATATCGTGTTGCAACCTCACTTAACAACATAACTTCTTGCCTTGCACCACAATGTATCTCTAAACCTCAAAACACACTGATTTTTTGCATCTCACCCCTAGTCACTTTTAGCTTTTATAATTTATTTGTCCTAATGAATATATTTGATCTTCCAGGCTCAATTGATTTGCAATACTTCAATATATCCTCATTTGAAGATATGGCTCCTTCGAAAAGAGGACTTGGAAAAGAACTTGTAGAGGAGGAATCCGAAGAAAGTCCCATCATATTGATACCCACTTATGCAAATACAAAGTGCTTTATTAATATGATGCTTTTTCTTGGTTGATCAAAAGTCTACCATCTATTCTCAATGGAATAATATCCTAAGGGAGAAGAAGATTTCAGTGTGTATCGAAATGTTAGACAATCATGGTTGCATAAGGTGGCTTCTCTCTTGGCAGTGTTGTTGTGTGGTAAGACTATAGAGTAGATAATCAAATGCATTGATATTAGAGACAACCATGGTAATGAAATTGATGCACTTACTTAGGCTCGAATGGATGAATACTACAAGTTGTCGAAACATAAAGTTTCATTCTCAATAGCATGGTATAACGGGTTTAATTTGAGTAGTAAAGATATATTAAGGAGTTGGTGACAATACCCTAACAAGTTTAAAAGTAGACAAAATAGAATATGTAAGACAAAATCACTCAAAAAAGCATATGAATTGGTTGCAGCTATGTGTCGTAGGCTATATGGAAAATTGACAATTGAATTATTTAGAAAACATTGGGTCCCACTAATCTATACATGTGCCCATGATGGAGTCATATTTAACTTGGTTGAAACCATTACAACATCTATCCATTCCAAGGTGATAGAGGCTCAAAATACAATAGATGGGAAGCAACAAGAATTCTACATGGCATCTTACTATTTGATGGCATGTGTTAGATGCCAATTTAAGATGATGGGGTGGAGATGGACTCTCACTCCAGACATTCAACCCATGCACATTTACTAGAAGGAGTTGTGGGAGAACCAACACATTACATCTTACACAAAGATAGTCGAAGGCTTCATCTCACCACTATTCCATATTCTAATTGACCATGATTCACCTTGTATGTTAGATCGTGCTAAGGATACATTATAAGAAGTTGTTGGCCGATTCACGCCATTAGACTCAACATATATCAGAGTTTTTGGGTCATAGAAACACCTCACCAACTCCCATTTTTCATGATTCATAAGATAATTTTACAATAAGTTACATATAAGGTAACCACAGGAGTTGGTGGGATGGTCACAAACCAAGAAAGAGGAAGAAAAACAAAAGAATTATATAATGTTGTAGAGGCCCTATGAAACATGAATTTCCCTAAGAAAGAAAAGGAGAATTTAAAATAAGATCTAAGGTTAAAGAAAGAGAGAGTGAAAAAATAGGTGGAGGAGGCAAAACAAAAGGAAAGGGTTGAAAAGGGAAGATTGTGAAAGGACGAAGAATAAGAGTAGCTTGAAAGGGAAAGATTGGAAAGACAAGACTAAGATGAGGCAAGACTGAAAGGACAAGAAGAAAAAGAAGCACAAAACACAGGCAATGATGGTTTTCCTGGCATGGATATTGATTCATCAAATTTGGTTTCCATGCCATTAATAGTGGGCCATTTTTTAATTGGGGAAATGGGAATCACAGTAAGTGACGATCATCAAGTTATGAACTAGGTCAATTTCCACTTCGATAGGAATTCCAATTGGATCGTCGAGGAAAGGAAGAGATATTTGACATGAGAACTAGGAAAACTTATCTCGGTGACCACAGAGAGAAACATAGTGTCCAATACTTTAGACAATTCATTGGCCATAGCCTCAGCCTGGACAACTTTTTCCTTAACAACGGAAAAGAATATTGAACATTTAATGGAAATGGTGAAAGGAACATCTAAGAGCTTGAATAAAGCAAATCAAGAAATTGAGAGGTTGTGGAAGGAAAATCAAATTTTATTGTCTTCAAGCTCTTACACAAATATTATCAAAGCACGACCTTAGAGGAGAATAATAATTGGAAGACATTGTGAAGCAATTGTGCTAGGAGCTTAGGAAAATCTAGAAGATGGCAGCCACACTTATCTCGATTCAAAATGTGGTCAAGGGGAAAGGTGTGCAACTTAAGGACACCTTATTAGCCATTGATATAATGCATGCTTACAGTACATAACACCCCGACTTAGTAGAGACTTTGCCAAGAAAAGATGAACTAAGTCATGAAAGAGATAAAGCTAAAATTATACTTGCCATCCATGCTCAAGAAAATCTTGAAAAGGATGTGATGAAAACCATGAATACTGATCAACAACATCACATCGTGATGGAGAGGCTAATAAAATCTCACAATTTAGTATCCATCGGTGCCCGAAGAGAGGTGAAGCTTGAACAAGATATTGAGCATGAAGTACATGCAATGATGCATGCATGGGAACTAGCGATCAAAGAGAAAGATACAAAGCCAACCAAAGAGGCATTAGAACAACACCTAGTAGAACCCACTAAGTTGCATGACATACTTACTTCATTATTTCAAAGAATCCATGTTGACCTAAAGATAGTGGTGCCTAATACATGAAAATATGAAGTCATCAATGAAGGGTTAATCTCAAGGAAATTTTTCTCTATTACAACAAACTATAAGGCTTGACACACTCATATGACCCAAGGGTTACATTGAATCCAAGTACAAGCCTTGTTAGTTTTGGGGTTTAGCTCATGTTAGGTGTTTATTTCATTCAAAAGATTATTTTTTAATTTTAATCTAATTATGTAAAATAGAACAAAATTAGAAGATAACGTAATTTAGAATTTACACATGAGGGTAGGTGACGAGTCATGGAAGGTGAAAAGTCACCTCACTTTATATAAATATAAACCTCTAGTAAAGACAGAAGGATCTTAGTTTTTTTGGACTCTTTGAGAAATATTGAAAAGGAGGAGATTGTAATAACCTTGAGGAGTAGTTTCGGCTTTATGCACTCCCACTATTGGAATTCTTGAAAATACTCAGTGACTTGGCATTGGATGTTCAACTCTAATACTTGGAAGTTGAAAGGGTCATGAAAAGGATTTTATATCTTGTGTAACCAATTGTTGTACGACTATTTTTTATTGTTGTTGGTTAATATATGATGGATGCACAATTGTGGCAACTTAATGAACTGATTTGTAATCTGAAAACCCTCATCATTATAAGAATTTATTGCTAATTTTTTTCTTTTGTTTATGTTGGTTGTCGATTGTAAATTATGTCACTATTAATAACTAGTATGCTTTAGTCATCATTTATCTTAATTAGAGATTGCTATCACTCTTTTTTTAAGATTCATGCCTAACGTAAATCTGCAATAGCATTCACTGTGCAAAGTCATTTAAATTATTTTCATTAAAGTTGATTTTACTTGCATCCCATAAAGGGCATAATTTGGGTTTCCCTTTCATATCTCATCCACCCAAAATTTAACATTCACAAAACATAACATGGCAACCAAGCCAAAAAACTGGATGGGACTCTCATCCAGACATTGTGAAGTCTAATTGGGGCCGCATGTCGTAGAGATCCTTTTAATATTATAAGTAGTGCATTCAACCCTGCCAACATGATAATGTTTCTTTCAGTAGGGAGGACATGTTAAGGTCCTACCTTAACCCATTTATTTAAATTATTTTTTAATGCATGAGGCCACACTCATTAAATAAGGCCCATTAAATAGTTAATTAATACTCACTTTTTGTTAAAAGGTTTCTCTTTGTTAATAAGGCCAAGTGGGCCCATAAGTAGTTAATATTATCTATGTATAAATGTACATTGGGTAGAGGGCCATGTAATGTTTTTTTAGGAATTGTTATTGTGGCCGAACCATTTCTCTTGGAGGTTTCCCCTTTGAAGGGACAAGTGAACATCACTCTCTATTTGTTATTTGTAAAGAGATATTTCTTAGGGTTTATCCCCATTTTCTCTTGTGTTATTGGGTTTTTCACTACATTTCATGTGACACTACATTTAATACTTGTTGGGCCATCACGACCATCCCAAAAATAAATATGTTAATGTAATTGGAATTGCTAAGTTGTCAATGGGCCATTAATTTGCACTATTATAATATAGGGTTGTATTATAAAAATAAGTGTTGCTTACCCTTTGTTTTAATTTCTTAAGATTTAATACAATATTTGACGCGTTAGGTGCATCAAACCTTGCATCATACTTGTGTCCTATTTGGCGTTGTTTTGCATTCAAATTATTCCTGGTATCATTTTTGTATGATGAAATGACACTTGTTCATCGTGTTTAGATTTTGCATCATTTTCTCAAAATGGAAATTTGTGTTGGTTTGATGCGCCACTTGTGCATCATTGTGGCCTCATTTTTTGCATTTTGTGTTGTAGTTTGCATTGAATTTGAATGCAAATTTTTTCATCGAAAAATGTTATTTAATTATTATTTATATTTTTTCTGAAGAAAAATCGTAATTTTATTCAACCTAAAATTCAAGGAGCAAAATTGAATTTTGCAGATGCATGTAAGCATTCTAGTAGATCAACCTTTTGACTGATGCCCCAAAAAAAAGGTACATGGTGAGTTAGTAACAGACACAAAACCAAAAACAACCAGGGAGAAAAACTGGGGCTAAGAGAAAATGCTTAGTCACCCTTTTGTTCCCTTTTTATTATCTACTTTTCACCATCCTCCTTGATTAGGAGTGGATGTTACAATGATTAGTTGATTGTTTGTTGTTTTTCTCAAATATTCTTTATATGAGTCCGAACTCTCGGAGGAATAAGGACGTTTGGATCCTCCGACTTCCTTCTCCTTCTAGATTTCTTGATCAAAATTTCCTTCTACATCTAGATTGTGCAACCTTGCTGCCATTGATACTTCTTGATTAATTCCTTCACTTAGTGGGGGAGCTTAAGGATTTGAGTTATCTTTAGTTATGGGATCCTCCTCCTCTTCTTCATCAGGTTGTTGAATTGGGAAATGCCATCCCTTAGGCTTATTGACTAGTTGCTTTTTCTTCATTGGATCTTTCTTTGTCAAAGGACATGCATTTTGTAAATGTCTAGTTTGTAGACAAGAGCAACATCTGAATGTCATATTTTCATAATATAAGAACTGAGTCCAACACTGGTTGTTGTGTGTCATAAGAATACGATCTAGAAGTGATTTTCTGAGATCTACCTCTACACAAATTCAAGCAAAAGTAAATATTGATTCTTTTGTTCTTTGTGTATCCATCTTAATGTATCTCCCCAACAGGTTACCAATTCCTTCTAAAACTTTTGGATGCCATAAATGAAAGGGTAAATTATGTAAGCTTACCTACATTGGCATTTTGGATACCACCATTGAGTTGGCATCGAATTATGGGAACCATGGGATTATAAATAGTCCCGCATTACCCCAGAACCATGGACCCTCTTGTATAACACAATCTATGATCTCTGATGATTCAAATTTTACTATGAATAAGCCTTTGGAGCATAGATGGATCTCAAATTTTGGTGTGCAGGTCGTAAAAAATCCATTGAAACAGATCCATAGGTTTTGGCCAAAAACCATTAAACCTACAAATAAGTGCCAAGGATTGGAAGATTGTGCGAAGATTTGTTAACTCTGCTAGATCTATTGTCATTGCTAGAATTTGTTTTGTTTGCTCCATAATATAGGGCCTAGGAATGTTTAGATTATGTTTAGATTTACCTGATGCAGTAAATTTACCCTTAAGAGCATCTTTGAATGAGGTAGATCCATGGATTGGTCTAGGCACGCTTCCCCGCAGTCTCAGGTTAATGATAATTATGGAATTCTGATCTATGCCATAGTCATGTAGCTATTGATCATCCTTCATAGATCTACCAACATAGATCAGTGTTTGTGACTCCATTGGAATACCGGATCTGTTATGGATGTCTCTTTTCAAATCCTGAACCAAAAAATCCTATGTGACCCCCATGAGAACCGACCTTATAGATGGGATTTGAGAAAAAAATTGAAAAAATTTGTTGGTACATATATCTGCTTGGGGAATCAACTTCCCAACCTCTGTTGCTTCCTTATTTACCTCTGCATGCAATGTTTCCCTCGTTTTCTTGGTCCAACGTGCCAAAATCGTCCATTCTAGCAAAGAGTGAATGCCATCAATGCTAACCGCAGGGCATTGAGAATCCTTTTTGTTACAGGGGTTGAGCATTTTCCAATCCCCATAGAAGATGGTAGCCGCAAGGTTGAGATCCCCTTCCTCGACGAAATCCTGGATCTCATGACGCTTAAGCCCCAATTGAATCTTTGCTAGAGGGCACAATACAACATGCCCAATGTTGTCTTGGAGACCAGCTAGGGGCTTGTGCATGGATGCAATGTTTAACTCCACGTCGTAGACACGTGAAACCCTAACAAAGAAGAAAGCCATCGTTTTTTCCACTTCCGATATTTTCCTTCGTCTTATTATTATTTATATTTATTTGTATAAGTATATTTTTTTTACTATCATTTTTTATAAGCAATTTTAATTGTATTCCAAACTATAAATATATTTAAATACACAAGAATACAAAGGATTAACAAAAATACAACTACAAATTTAATGTAATTGATATATAGTTGTCATTTCCATGTAATAAGTTGTCCATTTCCACCCTATGGGAAATGAGAATATTATCTACATGTACAGAATAATATATGCTCTCCTCATAAAGAAGTGGTCTATGGATAACATATGGAAATATTAATCTTAACTACCAGAGTATATAAATAGAGTCCAAAATCTTAATTAGAGACGAACTTATCAAATCTTGATACCTTGTCAACACTATAGTCATGATATGAAGCCACGTCATTGTCTTCTTATTCTTCTTCTTCTCATGAAAATCATTGTAAGAACATTATTAAAGGGCATAAGGATTGGATTCTCAAACTCAAAGACAATGTTAGTTATACTAATTGAATTATCACACCTAAAGACATTTGATTGTAATTTACCACAATTTCCACACTTTGGAATCCTTCATAATATTTACACAAATTTTCTTTATGGCATATTTTAATTCTCCATCAATTGATTCACTCTCGTACTCCTCCCACTTTATTTACATAAGAGAGAACCATAATCTATATGTCATAACTTAGTGATTTGATTTCCCTTTGATTTGAAAAAAGAAAAAGGAAAAAAGAAAAGAAAAAAGTGAACTCCATTTAATAATAAAAAAATGACCACTAGTTGTAGGAGGCTACCAACTCTATTAGAGTTTTGATGGCTCTCCATCCACAACGATTTAATCCTCTAAAATAAAATAAAATATGTGATATGTGGTTTCTATTCACATTTGTTTTTTTGTCATTGTTGTTGAGTACTTGTTTTTCCCCTTTTACTTTTCCCTAACCTTCTCCTACAGTCATGATCATGACCTCTAGATTCAGATCCACCTAAACTCATATCTATAACAAGATAATGACATATTTAGAATATTGTTACAGACGTAGTGCAAAATAACCATAAAGTGAAATAAACAAAAATAGTGTGGCATGTCTTTTTTGGAATGGGGCTTCTAGAATATTAATTTAATTATCAACAAGGGTAGCCATATAAATTAAATGGTTGGTAAATGTTGATAGGCATCAATCCATAATAAGCATCAAAACACTTCATCATACATCTCAAGTTGCTAAAATTTAAAAAATCATAATAATTAAATAAAATATAACTTCCTCGAATGGGGTGACAAGAGAGGAACATAGGGACGGTTTGCCACTGCCCCACCTAGCCAATAGGAAGGGGGGACGTGCCAACATGCCCCATCCAAATGGAAGATCCTAGCCTCATGATTCAAATCCTCTTATGCCACCTATTTTCCCCAAATTAAGGTGATCAAATGGTCTTGCGTGGGAAGACATGTTGGCTACGATGTGGAGGATGCAGAGAGTTAGGGCTAGGGGCGACTCTAAGACTAGCCATATTAACCTGGATACAAGCACTAGCAACAAACCAGTTATGATTCAGACAAGGGAAAATTGACCAAATAACCAAGTTTATGGCCATGCAGGTCAGGGAGTGATGACAATAATGGATTGCAGGTCGGTAATTAATTTGGTGCGAGAATTAGCTTAACGGAGTGAAAAAGTGATGGGATATGAAGCGATTTAAATTGAGCAAGGGAAAAATATCTAAGGAAAGCATAGGAGCATCCCAACTGCAGGACTCTCCACTCTACAATAATAATTTACATAGGGTGTAATAGAGTAATGGGAGAACAAGGTCGCGTATAATATCATAATAGATGGTGGAGGTATCACTTCTCCCATCGAACGAGGTGATTCTGGGTGGCAGTGTGAGTTGTAATTGGAGGGGTCATGGCTTACCACTCAACGAAAAGTAAAAGTCCTCAATTGGTCTTGGCTTGAACATTGAAAGCCAACCAATCAAATTGATTGTGTGTGTAACCTAAGTAAAATGGTCTCAAGGCTCAACACTCCTTTGTTTCTTATGATAATAACCCATTTATTGTTTGGATACTACACTCCCTTTTAGTTACATTTATGGGGGAATTGAACCCCTATAGTTCAAGCCCCTTGCTTTCAAACAGGATGCATTGCAAAGAAGGGGAGGTGAACAGGAATTGGGAAAAGGTTCAACCATTGTAGGGAAGTAATAATGTCCAGAATAACCTCTCCATAGTGTGGGAAAGGGTGGTGGACTCCATCCATTCTCGTGGTTTGATTTTTCCACATGGGAGGCACACAAACAGGTTTAATTTATTAGGTTATACAATGAAGTGGCAGAATAGTCACAGTCTGCATCAAGACAACAACAATAGTCGAGGGGTACCTATTCCTAATTGGATAGATAATCAACAAGGCTCCAATGATTTGGACAACTTCATTGCCCCAAGAACATGTTATTGCTCTAACAACCATTATGCCAAGGGATGAGGGTAGACCAAGAAGGGGGGTTGCGTATTATGAAGTACGTGGTCGTAGAGGTAACTCCCACCTCTAGGATAGGGAAATGGGTTCAGTAACACATTATCACAAATAAATGTTGCAAAAAATGGAAGTAGAGTTGACTTAGGTAGAAGGAGAAGCATCTACCCAACAAGTTGGCCTCTCTTATGCAAAAGTATAGGTAGAATAGGAAGTATGGGTCCCCAACATAGGTCAAACTCGTAGTAGGAAAATTCAATACTTGCAGACTATTGACCTATATTGTCAAATGCAAATTATTTTATGTAGAGCTCTAATGGACAACTAGGAAGAAATGAGAGAGATGTAGTAGACCCTAGATCATATGCATGGCCATCTCAGATACTATGATCATTGTTTGGACCCGTTGAACCTTTGATTCTCCCTAATGGAGCAACATCTTAGGATTCCTCCAGCAATGCCTCGTCCCGTAGTTGAATAAGCAAGTCTAATCCCTATAGCGGGATTAGACTCTAATCCCCTCCCATGACTAGATGATGATACATGTTTTTGATGTTTTGTATGTTAGTACTTATGGTTATCGTTGGATAGGTAGGGAGCCTTGAATAGTTATGTCTCAGTCTTCTTCTGTTTTGTTTTGTTTATTGCTTATGACTCTACGTAAGATTCAATTTTGGGTATGGTTGTGTCTCCCTATTGAGATACTGGTTTGAATGATGTAACTTTAAGATCTAATACCCTACTTTTGAAGTAATAAAAGTTCACTTTACACAAAAAAAAACTAATCTATAACTTTATTTAAAATAATTATTATTATCTCCCCGACGGGGGTGATCAATCGTGCACACACCTGGCACTCGAGAGGCCCTTGGGGTTCGCCCCTCCTCCATGCAGTCATTAAAACAACACTCATGCATTGTCCCCACATTCACTCCACTCGAGTGATGATCTCTCTAGCACATTCAATAGTTAAATTCTAGGGTATGTGAGTGCTCTTCTCCAATGTGGAAGTTTGGGCAATGAATTTGGGTTGGGAGGAGAATAAAGGTACGTGACATAGGTTCCATGGAGGCTCACTAGGTTCATGACCTTGGTTGAGCAACGAAGTGGAAGCCCTTTTTGTTTCGGTTTGGGTTGGATTTGGCCTTCTGGCCTCCCTCTGGGATCCGAGCACTCTAGCAGATGGGGTATCAATTTGACTCCACGCCATTTTCAGTACATGCTACTATAGACCTTTAAAAATAAATTGGAAGCTCCTGGATCTCCCCTCTGTTGCATGGGGTAAGGTATCTGTTATAGTGGCTACAACCACCCTCCAAAATTTTTCCTTATCCTGTTTTGGAGCCTTCCCTACCAACCTTACACAACACTTTGTCTTGCTTCGTCAAGTACTCAAGCTTCAACGTTTTCCTCACACAAAGGCAGTTTGTCGATTACAGTCGATCCATTCCCCTCATAGGCCCCTTACCCAGATTTGGTCCACTTGTAGGCAGGCTGAGCAACTTCCCAGTGAAAGTTGTGCATTTCTGGAGGACAACGAGCCTTCCCTCTAGGAATTACGCAATTCCCTATGACATCTTGCTCGGCTCCAGGATTGCGCAATCTTGCCAGCCAACCCTCCAAGTAGGATTTGTGAAATTTTTCCCATCAATAGGCTGTTTAGCCCAGGATTTGCGCAAATCTGGGCAGTAGTTAGCTGCTCTGCCCAAAAATTTTGCAATCCCCTTATGCAGTCAGCCCAACTTACAGCCAAGAATGCGCATTTTACCCAAGCAGTTGAGCATTGGCATGCATGGACAGTTTGGTTGACTAGTTCCACTCTGGATCGAGGAAACTTGACTTGCATGCATGCATGAATTGATCTTCTCGGAATAGAAAGACACAACATGCAAAAGGAATCCCATGATTCAGGGAGCTATTTTTAGCAGCCGGGGGTTACATGCAAAGTTGTTTTAGAAGTTTCCCTCCAAGTGTTGCTTTTTCCTAAATTTGTGGTATGCGTGTCTTGAGACCAAACTTATTTATTCGACACATGAGAGCTCATTCATTCACATCAATCCTGGAGCTCTCACATCCCACAACACATCCAGGACTCTTCGACACATCTGACTCAGCTATTCACGGGTAAGTGGCCTCAACTTGTCTTTTTCAACATTTTCTATCGCTTTTTGTGTATTCGCTTATGTGAGTGTTGTTTTCTTGATTTATTCGAATGCCTTCTATCATTTACATATATTCTAGCTTTTCCTAGCTCTATTTCAATTTTCGTTGCTATCTCACTGTTGTCGCATGCATGAAACTGTTTTGCACAGACATTCGCCCAACCGACGAACAACCTCACCCACATGCATGCCGATCTGTTTTATCAATCTTCCATTCATGTGTTTGCATGCACTGTTTATCACTTCTTATATCACTTAGTGTTGCCATGCATTTCATCGACTTACTTTCAGTTGCCCGTTGGCGAGTCAGGCCAACCTTGGCCTGGTCTCTGCCTTCACCAAGGTTTCATTCTACAATATAGAAAAGGAAGGATCACCTTCCTCCCCATATTTGTGCATTTTTTCCCAACACTGGGCTCCTGGACTGAATTGTGCATTTTTGGAGGTCAGTGGCTTCTTGGCCCAAATTTTTTCACAAATATGTCCCTGAGTCAGCAATCTTTCCCAGCTGGAATCGCGTATTGTGCAATCCCAGTAGCCAACTGCCCAACTGGATTGCGCATTTTACAGATCTAGCAGCAAGTCCAGCCTCCCAGTCAGTCCAGACTGCCTTTTGCGTAGTTTTAGCAGCCATTCACTCAGCCTCCTAGTGAAATTTGCGCAATCTTTCTCATAAGTTCCCCAGGTATGTGTTGTGTCCTTCCCTATATTTGCTTTGTTTTCACTGACATATTTCTTGCCATGCATGTTGCTTGTTTCCAGATCTTTCAGGTGTTCATCTGTCTCAATTGCTTCCAAGAGAACATGATCCCAGGACACTAATGATGTTGCAGTTGGAACAACAGTTGAACAAGTGTCCTCTAGCATGCTGATCTACGAAGATACGAAGTTGTGTCTAGACAAGGACATCAAACTGAAGTAGTAAGAGGTGAATGAAACATTCACAGGTACTTTTGGGGAAGACCTTGAAGACCGTCAGGTGTACGTGAACATTCACAAGTTCGGCCTGTACTAGATTGCATGCAGATACCCTACGTTTCCATATGTAGATATGATTCACTAGATTGTCTATGATACTGACCCCAGAACGATGAACTTGAGCAGTGTCAGTGGGACGAAGCTTGCAACCTTCTGGGCACGAGACTATGATGAGATGTATTAGGTGAACGAGTCCATGACTGTCATGACTCCTCCATTCAGATTTCCCAACAACAGAGGCCACTCTAGAGACATTTTGAAGGATTAGTTACGGGATCTAGCTCGTTTGAAGATGACCCCTAATTGGATCTATAAGACGAAGATATTGAGGAAGGCATACCAATACTTGGTCATATTCGCATGTAGACTGAGTGGCCAAGCGAACACTGAGACCTTCTGTCATAGTTGGGTGATCGCGCTGGACCAACTGGCTAGAGAAGGAAGACCATGCAACTGGTCTGGCATACTGGCTCATCAGCTAAAGGAGCAAGTCACAAAGGCTCAATAGTCACCCAAAGGCATGCATGCAGAGATTTACATGTCCACCTACATTCTAGATGAAGTCTGTGCCCAACATGAGTTCCCGGCCTTAGAGTGGGCATGGTGACCGACAAAGACTTTTGTGAGCACATATTTCAAGTTGTTGTCCAAAAGCAGCTTCAGAGGAGTGATCATACAGCTATCCGACCATATTGTCACCCCAGTGTACAGGTTGATATTTGAACAGGATCCACCCTGCGCATTACATATTGGTATGCCTCACCGGATGACACATTCATCCTAGTGTTTAGTGTGGAGAAGCCTCCACATGTTCTGCCAAAGTTTGCTTGGATGTGCTTGTCATGCATGAAGTAGCGTATCATATCTCAACAAGATTAACAGCTAGGGTGTAGCGGAAGAAGAATGCACCTTGGCACACTCTTCCGTTGCGGATTAGGTTATACGAGATCTAGAGCATCAAGCAAGCAGATGTTGAAGCTGAACAAATGATGAAGTACCCGTTCGACCTCCAAAGCTTCAACCCGTATGAACCACATTTCATTGTGAAGGATCACTGCATGAGAGTTCAGTTCAATTAGATCCATGGGGCATTTCATTGGTCCGAGGAAGACTCATGGAGGTATTGTTACCATTACTGCATACCCAATGAACAGGTCAGTTTCACCATAGAATGGTTAACACGATAGCATGAAGCAGCACCATAGAGAACTCCAGCAGTAGCAGCAACAACAGAGGCAGCATAGCCAAGCATCCTTGTTTGCGACAAAGGGAAGAGAAAGATTGTCAACCGCATGAAGGAGGAACAAAGCTGCAAGTTTCGAGTAGATCCACTTGTAGAACAAGCACCTAAGGCTAGTCAGGCAAAGAGGCAGCAAAGCGACAAGCATATCGTGCGAAGGTAGAGGGAGAAGAAGAGAATGGGAGAAGCATAGAAGGAGTTGCACAAGCTGAGAGAGAAACTCTGGAAAGAACAAGAGTTGTGCCAACATGAGAAGGACGTGAAAAGGCAATAGATTCAGTAGGGGGCACATCATGTGTAGACAGACGAAGCAGTGCTTGTACAAGTAGCTGATTCTTCTAAACATCTAGCATCAGGCAAACGGGGTGAACCCTCACAGGGGTAAGACTTTGCTTATGAGATAGAACAGGCTCTTGAATAGTTGGATGCAGACATGGAGCAGCTAGAGTTGGAACAGGACATTGACCTCAGGCCTTACGACAAAGAGGTTGACTCGCCCACTTCAATGCATCCAGATGATGAACAAGTCTTGAATGACCAAGGAGGCACTGAGATCCTTGGTGGTCAGCCGGAAGCAGAGATGTGCAACAACTCCTTTGATGAATCTCAACATAGAGTTGTGTAGCCTGACAGAGTACCAACTCCGGAGGACCTAGCATCCCCTATGCAAGCTGAAGAACAAGTGATCGTGATCGATGTGCACAAGGACCTAGCTGCTTTGGCCGAAGCAACTAGAGTGTATGTCGAAGCCACTAGCTCCATTGTTCGCATCCTCATAGCTGAGAATGAGCGAATGGCAAGGGAACTACAGGTGGCTAAGCAGGGAGGAGACTTGGTGACAATGTCCGCCCGAGCTGAACTGAAGAAGGAAATACTAGATGAAGTATTGTCCTTGGACACAGTCATGTGAGCATTGTACTCCAAGTTTAATATCGTGCATCAAGCAGTCATTCATCTTCATGGATGGCAACATCCATGTGTGAGAAGAGCGTGCATCTTGAAGAACATACATGCTGTTGTTAACAACATGCAGGCATGGATGATGAAGTACAAGGGATCCCCGTTTCATTTTCCCAAGATGATGATGGCCAATGCGGTTGAGCCACAAGTACGTATCCGAAGTCATATCCGGAACTATGAGGACCTACCGCAAATCATCACTGGCATATAGGCTTCCCATGCATGAGTATTCAAGAGCATGAAGGTTGTGGTGGACACACATGCGATTCCATCACTTGTGACCCTCACTCAAGCGAAGACAAAGAAATAGGTCCAACAGGATATTGACTCGTACTTCGACGAGTTGATGTGCGTCGCCACCAGTCCAGACTTGCCTATTAGTGCAGACATCATGCACAAGTATGTTACTGGTCCAGCCACATTGAGGACAATGATGCGCATTCTTTCCGATGAGTTAGACAGAGGAGCCCAAGCAGTGTACTCGTATGCCATGGAGGTAAGGTTCAGGTTCCAGATGGATGTCACAGTACGGACACTATTAGAGACTACCAATCTTAGCACCAATATGTTACTATTGATCAACATGAGGATGTTGAGTAGTTGGACTTCTATAGTTGTCTAAGTTAGAGTGGTGTCTAGTTTGGCTTGTTCAAGCCATTGTTCACATGGGTACATGTGCATTGTAATGTTGAGTCATGTCAAGTTTAAGTCAAGTGTCAAGAGTGAACATAACAATTATAGAGTAGGTGAAGAATCATGAGGGTAGTTGAACGGTCACAAAGGGGAATGTCAAGGGTCACCCCACCCTTTGCTATAAATAGTCCCTCATAACTCATTGTATGGGCTTTTGGTCAGCCAAGCTTCTACTAAGACTATCTTGAAGAAGGCTTGGATAATATTGTAATGTGCCTTGTCTTCTTCACTGCACGAAGCTAGTACATCTTTTTGGAGGAGCAGGCGGATGTGGCTGTAACGTTCCACTGTTGGGGCTAGCAGGTTTACATGGTGTATTGTATGATTGTGACTTACACTTCTTTAATAAGAGCGAGCACATTTTCATGCATATGTTGTTATTGTAGTTGGACTGCTCTGGTTTCCTTCAGGATATATGTTGTTTAACTTACGTACTTGTATATGAATTGATTTGTATGCAATTATATGAATCTTGTTGTTAATGTGTTGCATATGTTGTTAATGTTGTCATCGTTTGTGTCCACTGCTCTGCTGAACATTAGACAAACCTTTCTCATGAACCTTGCTAGATCAACCTTCACACTCGTCTCTGACTGATCTGTGAGTGTTGTTCGTGTTATCTTACCTTGAATGTTATGATTGTCACATCTGAGTGGACTGCTCCGTCGGAAGTTGTGCATGTCCTTTGTGTGGTGTGTTCCTAGCTGAGTTGGGATTGATCCCTTTCAACCTGGAACTCACCTTCACCTTCCTCTCCCTTCGAAGTGTTGGAACCTATTGTACACATTCCTTGACTCTCTGCATCAGTCACACCCTTGCTACTAATAGAGTTATCTTACTTGCCTCATGCAACATTGCAGTCAAGGCATTACCTTACGACCCATTGCTATGACTCCTACACCAAACGGTCTGAGGTCTAATTGGGACTTCTTACCGGGGAGATTCCCTTGACATGTTGGCGGGTCCAAAATCGTCAACAGTATCAATGTTTATAATTTATTTTGCATATCATTATAGTTGGAGGGATTTGTCATTGCTTGTTTTTGGTCGTTCCATTGTCGGTTCCTAGGCGGAAGTTACCTCTGGTTTCTATTCGTGTGGGGGTGTTACACCGGTCTCTGGTTACTATTGTTGGTTGTTTGGGTGCCCATTTGGGGTCGGTGTTAATAATTAATTTTTCTACGCACTTGGGGTTGTGTTGTTTGTTTTAGTGGGTCAATTGATTGGTGGGCAGTGTCTGTCTTGGAAAGCTCTTCGATATGGGCAGACACTGTCCCTTCTTGTTTCAAAGTTTGTGGGTTTTGGGTTCTGGTTTGTAACCATTTAGGGTATCAGTTTCTTGGTCTTGGTTATCACAATTCCTCTTGCGGGTTCACTAAAGGATTTCCCTTGGCCTTACTTCTCAATCGTTTGTCACCTCCTTCCAAACTTACTTATCAATCGTTTGTCACCTCCTTCCAAACACGTTATGCCCCGCCAACGAGGCAAACCTTGCTGTAGATGGGGTCAACAATTCTATGCAATGCGCCTTGAGCCAAGCCATAACTTCTCCTTCGACAACTCGACCAATCAAGAAACCAAGGATGTTGTAGCTATCTCTCCAACTCACTCTCCAGGTCACATAGTGGCTCTTGCTTCCATTAAGTCCATTACAGAGTAACTTCAGAATATCCAAATCAATATGGACATTCTCATGGATCACAAGTATGAAACCTGCAACAAAATTGTGGCTTATCTCAATGATATCCAATATAGCCAAAATGAAATTCTAGAACAGTTGGATAGCCTCCGCCATAACCATTGTTACACAAATGACCACCTTTGCAGCTTGGAAGTGTGGGTGGAACACATTGATTTCCATATGCATGATTGTGTTGGTTATTTCGCAACTCCCCTTGTAATTCCCCTATCACCCTCCTTGATATGATAGACTCAGTTCTAGTCTCTTTTTTGTTTTCTTCTAGTATGTTATGGCTACAATGCCTCCCAAAAATAAAAGTTGTAAAGTGTCTTCTATGGTATCCTCTAGGCCCTAATCTCAACAAGTCTAGTCCTGAAAATTTAATGAAAGTTTGTTGAATGACAAAAAATAAATAATATTTATTATCATTAATGGTAAAAAGAATTAATACATAAGTTAAATATATATACATTTTAAAAAAATATATAACACGATTAACAATAGAGATTCACCCCCACTTTATCATGGATATATTTAATCTTTAAATATGTTTCATTATAATACCATAGCTTATCAATACCACATGCTTCAAAAACAATAACTCATTTCATACGAGACTTGTTCATATGCCATTTTTTTTTTTAATTATTGAATTTAATTAAAAGGGCCAAAAAAACATAACTACTTTGAAACTAAATCTGGGCCTTTGATTTGTGTATAGTACTAAGAATATTATAGAATATTACTATGGAGGTTAAATCCCTGCCATCCGCCTAATATTTATTGATAATTAAATTAAAAATTTGAAAACCCTATTCCAAAATAAACATGCCTATGGACATAATAATTATTAGGTGGATGATATGGAATTAACCTGCATGGAATATTTTAGAATATTCTTGTAGTAGTCACAAATCAAAAGTCCAAATTTATCTCCTTTATGCCCTTTCAATTAAATTGATTAGTTAAAAAAATGCCATATGAATATGAGTTATGGTTTCTGTATTCAAGCTTTTGTGATCCATAATAAATTAAGCAAAGTCTTTTGGTAGAAATCACATAAGAAATTTTTTTGGATCAAATGAAGAGACAGACCATGGCAAAGGCTTAAATAGAGAGCAATGTAGAGACCAAAATTTCAAGTAACAACTATATTTGAACAATAATATTTAAATTATGATATTAATTTATTAATATATTAAAACAAATATTATTAAGTAACGATATAGTCGGCTTGTTTTTGAAAAATAATATTTAAATTAATTTATTAAAATAAAATATTAAAACCGAAAAAAAATCAAAGTCAAACTCCAAACAAGGAGGGGAGTAAAATATTATAAAAATGAGTCAAGACCCTAATCGAGACAAGATCATTTAATAAATAAAAATAATTAATGGAAATAAAATAAACTAAGGGTAGCTCAAGTGGCCATGGCCATGGAAATGAAGTCTCATCGAACCAGAGATCTTGGGTTCGAATCTTGTGCTACCCTCCCCCTAGGGGTGAATAATGGACATGTAAACATGAAAATAGGAGAGTCCTACCAAACTTAACAAAAAAAAAACTAAATTAAAAATAATTAATGGAAAATAAATAAAATAAAACAAAAATATACATAAGTCAAAAATATATATATATATATATATAGTAAGTCATTGTATTCACCCATGGTACTGTAACAAAGCCTATTTAAAGGTTAAGAATCTCCATGATAAAGTAGGGGTGAATCTTCATGATTAAAAATCTTGTTACATGTTTTTTTAATGCATATATGTTTAACTCATATATTAATTCATTTTTATAAAATAATAATAATAATTTAAAACAAAGTTATAATTTAGTTGCTTTTTATGACTTTTTTTAATCTTGGCAATGTGCAATGTATCATGAGATAAGTGTTGGGATGTCTATTGGTGTTTACTAGCTATTTGAGTTATATGGGTGCCCCAGTATACATGTACAGATAATGATATAATTTTTCTCAACTTTATTAGTTCCTGCCAAAGCAAGACTATAGCAATCGATTTGCCTCTTCACCACTATTAGTTTAGCATTGACCAATACAAGTTATAATGTTTAACTTTTAAAAACAAATATTTTTTTCAATATTATTGAAAAATATTTTTCAAACATTTGAATTGACCATAACTTGAAGGTCTTATTGTAGCCCTTGCACATTACAATATCATGTGGATAACTACCTCATATGTTTATGCCATAATTTCTAGATGCAATTGCAATATTTATGCTATGATGTTTAGATATTTGTGTAGTGATTTTGCATTGTTAAGCTTCATCGTAAAAGCTTTCAAAATTAAAATCATTAGAATAACATATTTATACCATTAGTTACTACCCACCATAATTTAAGCAAGTATTTGCATAAAAAGCACATAGGAACAAGATGTAAATAAATATACTTACCACGAGTTACTGCCTACCATTATTGATTTGTTATTCATAATTTTAATAAGTAAGATTAAAAATGTAAATATGTAGACTTACTAGTTGTTACTACCCACCAAAGCTTATGCAAGTCCTTGTCCCTACGCAATTAATTTTTCCACATCATATATCAATTTGCAATTTTTTTTGAAAGTATAATTTATAACTTGAGTGGCAGGGACTAAAGTGCCTTACAACATTTTTTTTCATTTAGAACTTAACTCACTTAACTCTTCAATAGGAAAATATATGGCCTTGGGTATTGTGTAAGTCCCAAGGAAAGTAAAGGGATAGGGAAAAAGAGCGAGAGAAAAGAGGGAGGAGAGGGAAGGAAAGAAGAGTGAGGAAGGGGAAGAAGAAAGTGAATGAGTAGGTTGAAGAAGGGATACTGATTTTAGGGAGAAGGATGGGAAGAATATCAAGAGGAATAAACTAAGAAGAAAAGGAAGAGGAGGATGAAGGAGGTGAACAAAACGGGGGAGATCAAAGAAGAAGAAGAGAGGGAAAGAGGAGTTGTAAAGGAGGAGAAGGATAAGAAAATGAAGAAAAAGAAGAAGGGAGGAGGGGGAGAAGACAAAGTTGAAGAGAAAGGAGTATTTGGTAAAAGAGGAAAATGAAGGAGGTCTAAAAAAAAAAAAAAAAAAAAAAAAAAAAAAAAAAGAAAAAAAAAAAGAAGGAGAACTCAAGGAAAATTATGAAGAGGAAGGAAGGGAAGAAGACAGGAATAATAAGAAATATAGGGGGAGTTGAAAAACAAGAGGAGAAAATGAAGAAGGGAAGAGAGGAATAACAATGAAGTAAGAGGAGGAGACAAAGTGGAAGAGGAAGGAAGTTGGGGAAATATCACGGAAAGGAAGGCAAATTTGGGCAAAAAGAGGGAAATGAATATATGGAAGAAAAGGAAGAGATGAGAGGAATATGGAAACAATAGTAGGAAAACAATGAAGGAGAAAGAGGAGAAGGGGAAGGAGAATTTGGGAAAAAGAAAGAGGGATTTGATGAAAATAATAGAGGATGAAGACTAATGAGTGGAAAAGGAGGAAGAAGAGATAAACCAAACCCCTCAACCTCTACGTTATTTTTCATTTCCTATTTATTTTATTCTAATCTTTTATTGGTAAAACCCTACACTAGGAAAATATACCCATAATTTTACAAAGCCTACCTTAAAATCCCAAAGATATATGATTTTTTTCCTGAAATCCATAACCTTGCCCTCAAGTGCCATCCTCTTAATGAATTACAAAACCCACATTAAAAAAATTCTCACTAAATACATTAAACCATACCACCTAGAAGAAAATATCTGGGGAAACTAAGAATAGTGGGAGATTCTTGCTTTTGATATAATGGAAGACCTAAGAAATCTCTCCTAGACCCTAATGCTTTCCACAATCTTTAACTAGTAAGTCTCCATCAACTCAAGACAAGGAAAACATGAAATGGAAAGGAAAAAGCGATATAAAGAAGGGCATAATAATACATAACTTAAACTTAAAACTAGGAATAATTTAAGTGAAAGTCACTTCAATCTAAGATGTATGGACATAATAATACATAATTTAACTGCACAATTTTTTTTTTTGCATATTTTCAAGTGCAAAATGCGATATAAAAAATGAATAGCAAAAAAAAAACAAATTGTTGTCACTCCTAGGGATAACCTCTGGCTTGATAGGAGACCAGTGCCTATGACATCTTAATTAATGATGTTAAATTTGTCTTCGGGACTTGTAGCACCATAGTTTTTACATATAAATAAAATAAGATTGATTCAGAACCATTCATAAAGATGCAATGTATGAACCTGTTAGTGCTTGAAATTTCACCTCAGGCTGAGACAAGTAAATCTCAAGGCTACATCAAACCATTTAGCCTCGTAGCTAGCCCTACGGGGCAGGAGAAGGCTCTCTCCAATCTATCTCGTAAAATCTCCAATAGATGAGAAGACCAATAAGGTAACACTGATATTAGGCTAGTAAACTGATCAGAAAGATTGATTTTGGGGTTTTTGAGTTTTTGGTGGCAAATTGAGGAGAGGGCAATTTTGGGTGTGGGGATGGGACACAGTTTCTGTAGGGGGTTCCTTGGGGCGAGGTAGGAGACAGTATTGATGCCTTTAACTAAAGTGAATGGTCAGGAATGACAGGTGAGGAGCTAAGGAGAGCAAACAATAACTTTGAATTCTCCTTAAACAGTAGAAAACATTGAAATTAAACAAACTTAAAAGCAGAGCATGGCAACCATGAATTCTTACTTTAACACTTCATTTGTTTAATGTGCAGAAGTAAAGAAAGGAAATGAATCACATAACAAAGCTTACAAGAACATTGAGAAACACACCATCAACACATGAGTCCACAAGAATCCCAAAGAGGACTGCAAAACCCTGGTCTTCCTTAGCCAAAATTGCAGAGATACAGTGAAATAATACAATGATAGCTTCTCCCTCAAGAGTCCAACCATGAAAATGAGTATGAAAGTACATAATATA
>APFE030487276.1:23666-38325 GCA_000404065.3 Pinus taeda | reverse complement strand
CTATAAACTTGGAAACCAATTCATTCATTTAATTTTCACCTATTTCATGAATGAATCTTCTAGAAGAGATACATAAGATTAAAAGTGTCATAAAATTACCATAATTACATCAAAGATAATCATCATTCACCTTAAAAAGTCAAACTGAGTCAAATCTGTGTTTTCTGGGCTGTACAGTGCATTTCTGGGCAATTCTGCCTGACATGTCGCGCCCCCCTACCTGACATGTCGTGCCCCTTTGGAGCCATGTTTGGGGCACTTGAAAGTGGAAAAATTGGGAAAGAGTAGGCTTGTTGGAAAGGTATATGAGTCTAATTTCCAACCCAACTGGAATTTTTGGATTTGGAGTTCATTTGCCCTATCAAAAATCAATTCTCCCAAGACAGCTTTCTGCAGTTCAAAAAGGTGGCAGAAAGTCAAATTTTGCATGTTTTTTAACTTTCTGGAGGCCCAAAACTTCACAAAATCTCAAGTCCATCCATGATCATATTTAAATTTTCATGAAAAATCTGGAAAATCTGAGTTTCTGTCAAATGGAGTTGCCGGGACGAAGGGTCTCATCGGGGGTGAGACTCGTTAATGAGCAAAAACCTGTGTTTGGCACAAAAAATTCACAAATGACAAAATTTTCTCCAAATTTCTTGAAATTTGGGCTGGTAGTCCCCAATTAAGTACCGTGCTCATTCAAATGGGCTTTGGCCAAAATTTGGAGTGGATCGGGCGTTTTCCTTTGTTTTTGTGCTTTGGCCAACCGTCCTTGGAGCACCTTCGTTCTTGCCGATATTTTTGACATTTCTTTAAAACCATGATACCTGTGCAAAAAGTGAAGGAGGTTTTTAGTCCTTGCCATGTTTTGGACAAACACCTCTCTCAGTTTTGAAAAAAGCATCTTTGATTGCTCAGAAACATCATTTTAGTGAAACTTATCCCGATGTGTGGAACAAGGGTTTTGGTCGAAATGAAGCGAAATGAAGGGGATAAGGGGCTTATAAATTCTTGAGGAAATTTTTGGGTGTATGGAGGGATGTTAGGAAGTAGGGGAAAGTGGAATATCAGAGATTTATTGAGGGGAAGGGGTCCAAAAGGGCAAAACACAGGCCCAACCTAGAAAATTGCCAAGTTGTAGCTAGAAACTAGGGTTTGTGCGAAAATGAGGAATTTGGGGAATCTCAGTGATGGGAAGCATTTGGTAAGGTACTTTAAGGATAAGGGAAGGTGTATGAACATCAAGATACAAGTTTTGCCGATGATTTGACTGCCCAAGAGAAATTGCCTTCAAAACCGTAGGAGAGGGAAATGACCTTGCTTAGGTGCAACTGAAGCATGGACAAGGTGTAAGATGACTCATTAGACACTGAGATGATAATCAAAACCCTATGAATGATGATAGACTCAGCTGAATGATGACATGGATGGGCCTTTGGGCAATTTTGAAAAGAGTGAGAGCAAACCCTAGACCTAATGCCTAGTGACCAAATTTTGCTTGAAGACTTACTGAAATGACAAAATTTGACCTTGACACTCTGAGACCACTTTGTAAGAGCATATTTGATCACTGGAGGAAGGCTGGAAAGACTGACACTAACAGAGTCAAAGGAAGGAAGACCAAAATCTTCAGTGGGCTAGTGTAGGCACTGTGTAGAGGGTGATGCAGGCATCTCAGCGCAAAGGCTGGGGAAGCTATTTCAGAGGCAGAAAATAACTATGGGGTGAGAAAATTCTCACAATATTTTTGCCAGTATTTTCTTCAGATTAGATTGCCAACTGGGCATCTAAATTATTGTACTTAGAATTGTTGCTGAACATTAATAATAAAACCATCATCTGCTGCACCAGTTTTCCGAAGTTGGGTTTTTTCGGGGACAATTGTGAAAAAACAATTGTGTCAAATTCATTGTGTGTGTGCTAGAATTTCTCAGTTTCCATTATTTTATTTTCCATAGTATTTTTATGGGAAACAATGATTTTATTCGCTATTTGTCGTAGCAAATAAACTATATAACTAATTTTTGAGTTAGAAGAATGATTTCCAGTAGTTGCAATAGAAAAAATTTCACATCGTATTAGAGATTAATTGACCAACCAGAAAGCTCAGTAGCAGAGAAAGGAATATCGTTGTTTAGAGGGAGTAGTAGATCGAAATTCCTCAAGAAACCGCACAGAGCCCAGAATAGGCAGTTCGAGTTACTAGGGAAGTAGTTCGATTTTTTCAATTGAAAGGAGGCAGGAAAATCGAATTGCCCGGATTAGTGATTCCACTAGTCAAAGGGAGTAGTTGCAGCTCAAATTTTTGTTGAGCAGAATCTTGGTTGGATGCAGAGAGTTTTTGCTGCAGGTTGTAGAGAAGAATTCACGTTAGGAGAAAAAGAGGAATAACACACTAAACTTGTTCAAGTATAGCCATGGATAGAAGTAGCATTCAGGAGACAACAGATTTGTCTTCCAGATTGGAAGACGAATTTGCTTGCTTAGTAGGATCAACTTCACAGGGAGTTTGGTATATAGACAATAGAGCTTCAACTGACATGACTGGGGTTAAAGAATATTTCTCTAGCTACAAAGAGGAGCAGATGGATTTCCATATTACTATGGGAAACATAAAGAAATGTACTCCAATAGGGAGAGGTACCATAGATTTTTAGGGGGAGTCAGGAGCAAGCACCAACGCTTCGAATGTATTGCATGTGCCAGGATTGGGTATGAACCTGATTTCAATATCCCAGTTAGAGGATAAGGGGTATGATATTTACTTCATGGGGAAGAAAGTGTATGTCAAACACCTGAGCTAGAAAAAGTTAAGACAGATTGGAGTTTGAAGTAACAAATTGTACCAGTTAGAAATCTATTCTCTAATGACATTGATAGGCAGTGACAATAGCAGTAGGAAGGAGCTGAATGAATTATGGCACAGGAGAAAGAGACACCTGCACCATGGAGCCCTTAGGATGTTCAGAGAAACTGTAACAGGGGTTCCAGGACTTGGAACTGAACATGATGATGTGTGCCTCAGGGTGGGTACTTGGGAAGTATGTTAAGGCGACATTTCCAAGGAGTGACAAAAGAGCTGATGGTGTGTTAGCACTTATAAACTTAGATATTTGTGGCCCGATGTCCTCTAGAGCTCTTAGCGGTGTTGAATATTTCGTCACCTTTATTGATGATCATTCTAGGAAAATTGAGCTACTTCTTGAAGACCAAGGATGAGGCCTTCGATTGTTTCAAAGTGTTTAAAGCTCTTGTGGAGAACGCGACAGGGAAGAAGATCAAGGTGCCTTGCTCAGATAATAGTGGAGAATATATTGATAAAGACTTCACAGATTTCCATGCGAAGGGAGGCATCAAGAGAGAATGGACAACTCCATATAATCCACAACAGAATGGTGTAGCGGAGTAGAAAAACAAAACTGTTATTGGAGCTGCAAAGGCTATGTTATATGACCAGGATCAATCTAGATTTCTGTGGGTAGAAGCATGTAATACTACAGTGTATATTCAGAACAAGACTCCCCATAGAGCATTGGGGAAGAAAACGCCAGAAGGAGTCTTCATAGGGAAGAAGTCCGAAGACAACCACCTCAGAATTTTTGGTGGCATTGCTTATTGTGACGTGCCAAATGATGAAAGGACCAAACTGGATCAGACTGTCGATAAGGGTTTTTTCGTTGGGCACAACGAAACCTCAAAGGCATTCAGAATCTACATTCCTAGTAGTAGGAAGATAGTAGTAAGGTGAGACATGAAGTTCATGGAGGACCGAGCTTTCAGGAGGTCTCATGAGATGCCTACAGGTGATCAGAATTAGTCAGCAGAAGCTCCTTTAGTCCAGCAACAAAGGCAACCATAGGGACAACAAGTGGGACAAGCAGGGGGACAATCACAAGGGTCAAGTACTGTGACCAACACCAATATTTCCTTAGGTGCAGGAAATTTGGAGAGTTCTCAGCAGATGGAGCAGTAGAGACATGATGAGGAGGAGCTGGCAGAACTTCCCACAACTAGTGGTCGAGTCAGCAGAGAGGTTCATCAGACACTAAGAGATGCAGAGGAGTTTATTGGAACTCCTAGGATGAGCAAGAGGCAATGCAAACAACCTGACAGGTACCAAGCATTGGTAGCTCAGGTTGTAGAACCTTCCAACTTTCAGGAGGCCGCACAACATCAGGTGTGGATAGATGCCATGGTAGAAGAGTATAGCTCTATCACAACGAATGATGTTTGGGAGGTAGTGCCCAAGCCAAAAGACAGATCAGTTGTAGGTTCGAGGTGGATCTATAAGATCAAATATGCGACAGATGACAATGTGGAAAAGTACAAGGCTGGGTTCGTGGCAAAGAGGTATGCACAAAAAGAAGGGTTAGATTATGAGGAAATGAAGCGAACAAAGTTCCTTCTACAAATTAATTACTCCAAAAGACTTGGAATATCAAGATATCCACGAGGATACAAATATTATATATTAAATATATGAATAAGAATAAGAATGATAATGAATTTACAAATGAGAGCGAGGCTTGCTTATATATCAGGCAAGTGTCTCTTCATGAAGAGTCATGTCTGATTTAGACATGCCTCTTCAGCCTAATTACTAGTAAACTAATAATTATATATGCTTATTATTGTTTACATTATTTATATATATTTTATTTGTTACATTGCCTCCTTCCTCAAAAAGCTTTGTCCTCAAAGCATGTCAATGAAAAAGGTTTGATCTCTTTTTTGGCTTCGAAAGTCTTTCTGTCTCGGAATAGTCATATTTGTCGATACAAGCTGATATGATCTTCTAAGTGACAAACAAAATTGTCATACTGAGAAGGAATCAGACCATCCCAGATTAATCTTTTGTATAATATTCTGATCACTGGAATTTTGTAACACCTTGTTAGCATAAGATTGGATTGAGATTACATCACTATTATCTGGAACATGAGTTTGTTGTTTCGGTTCTGACTGGTTCAAATATGTAGCATGGTTGATTCGTCTGTTCTCATGATTTGGATGCCAATATGGAACTTTTCTGGTTTGATTTCTCCTTACTGGGCATGCTGCAATTTTTATATTTTCTTTTGGCGAAGATGTTGTTGAGTTGGTTATGAAACATTCATTGGGGATGTTCATTGTTTGAACTGTAACATCTAGGTGTGTCGTTTCTTCAACTAACTTGTCTTCTTGAGTTGTCATATTGATTGGATCGGTATTCGTTCCCTTACTTTCAACTTGAACTGTTGCGACTATAGATTTCGATACTTATTCTTGAGTGAATTGTTCTAATTTATCTTTTAATGCCTTCTTACCATCCTTAAGTTTCTTAATTTGAGTGAGTAGACTTTGATTATGGTTTTTTCAGACGTAAAAGTTCTTTGGTTTTTGATTCATCAACCTTATTTTCAGTGTTTTGAATTTTAAGATTTTCATCTTTTAGATTTTTGATTTGTTCTAATAAATTTTTATTAAGGTTCTTTAAACACAAAGTTTCCTCTTCTTGTTTTGATAAGTGCTTCTTGAGTTCTTTCTTTGTGACTTTAGTCTTCTTCACTTGTGCCAGTGATTTTTCGACGTGGTCCTTGTGGTTGTTAAACATGGGGTTTTAGATTCAAACAGCAGAAATGTAACCGTGAATAGCTTGGGGACCTGGGTAGGGTAAGATTATCCATTAAAATCATAGACCTAAAACTTTAATTTTTAGTCTCTTAAAAAAAAAATTAAAAAAAAAATAAAAATAAATAAATAAATAATATAATCTAAGGAAGGGGTACTAATTACTATCATAAGTAATCAGATAAGATAAAAACTCTAACCTCGGGACGAAGTTTTCTGAAGGGGGAGTGTATGTAACGACCCATCTAAACTAATTAACTAACATAAAGTTTCAAACTTTATACTAAAACAGATAAGATAAACTTTAAAATAAATATGAGTTAAACTTTATAATAAATATGAATTAAACTTTATAATAAATATAAATTTAAACTTTATAAAATATATATAAATTAAACTTTATAATAAAAAAACAAAATCTAAAACCTTATATAAAAGGGGATGCTTAAACCAAACAGTCTATATAACAAAAGACAGGTATAGACAAAAGGGAGCAGAGGGATAAATATCTGAGGGTCGCAAATGCATGCAAGGCATGTCGGGAGGAGGGAAGGCGGTGGTTGCAAGTAGGAGGGCGACCACCGCCAAGCTCGCGGTTGAAAACCAGAGAACTGAACCAAGAAGAGGGGGGTTGAACAACTGAGTTAAAAACCAGGAGGAGGAATTCAGCAGTGAAAGAGGTCTGCCATTGGAAGAGCTTTAATCCGTCTGAGGTTCTGCGCATGGGGGACAGTAAGCTTCTGTGAGAAGCTTACTGGATTGAGCAGCCAATCTCTGCTCAGTCTGGCTGGGTGGAATTGGTCTCCCGGTAATTGGAGCAGAGCAGTAGCAGCATCATCAACTTCACCAGATCAGATAGCTGTTCAGGTAAGTACAAAATCAAAATTTTTACGGTTCCTGTTTTCCAGTTATGGTTATTACAAATTTATATATATATATAATAATAAAATTATAAACTATAAAATTTATATATACTTTTTTGAACCCACTTTTCCTTTTAATGTGAACTATAATAAGGTTTCTATAGCATCCTTTTTATAATTATAATAATATTTTTTTCTCAGAAAATTTGGATGAGACGTGACCTCTTGGTATGGTCACAATCTTTAGATTTGAACGATTAAAATTATTTAGATCACACCTTTTTTCTCCAATGTTATCAAAATATCTTTTACTTTTAAAATACCATGGGTAATTACCACGGGTTGTTTCTAAAACCTCGGTTAATGTTCTCCACGTAAAATGTAAAACTTACCATTGGTTTCTAAAAACACGGGCAATTACCATTGGTTTCTAAAACCACGGGCTTCTCCACATAAAAAGTTTTAAATATACTTGAAAAGATTCCCGCTTATCTTTATTATGCACTTTTTATCAATAATGTAAGACCTTTATTTTTATATATATAAATGTTCTCCTTCAAAATTTAATTATTTTTTTTTAAATCTCTATATGTTCCTTTTTAATTTTCTTAATTTTTTTTAATTTGATTTTTTTCTATATTTTTTTTTTGAATGGCCAAATGGTTGATAGTGAAATGGAGAAACTCCAAATTCTTGTAGCGAAATGCTTCAGCGAAAACAATGTTAATGAATTTGATGGTCAAGGACTTGGATTGGAGAATGAGCTCTGTGCACCGGTTAAACAACCTAGAGGACCGAACTGCTCTGATACCAAATGAAGCGAACAAAGTTCCTTCTACAAATTAATTACTCCAGAAGACTTGGAATATAAAGATATCCATGAGGATACAAATATTATATATTAAATATATGAATAAGAATAAGAATGATAATGAATTTACAAATGAGAACGAGAGGCTTGCTTATATATCAGGCAAGTGTCTCTTCATGAAGAGTCATGTCTCATTTAGACATGCCTCTTCGGCGTAATTACTAGTTAACTAATAATTATATATGCTTATTATTGTTTACATTACTTTACATTATTTATAGATATTTTATTCGTTACAGGAAACCTTTGCCCCAGTTGCCAGATACACTTCTATCTGGTCAGTTATATCTCTAGCAGCTCAGATGGGATGGCAGAGTTACTAAATGGACGTCAAGACAACCTTCTTGAACATAGTGATAGAGGAGGAAGTGTACATAGAACAACTAGAGGGCTTTGACACTCAGGAGAGGCGCACACGTATGCAAATTGAAGAAGGCTCTATAGGGGCTCAAGGAGGCTCCCAGGGCATGGTATGATAGAATTGACACTACTTGCAGCAGATGGGGTTCGTCAAGAGTGACACAGATCCCAACCTTTACTATTTGATGGTAGAAGATGAGCCCTTTATTCTAGTTTTGTATGTGGATGATCTATTCTTGACAAAATCATCATGGCTCATAGAGGATTGCAAGAGGAACTTGGCAGCAAAATTTGACATGAAGGATTTGGGGTTGATGCACTATTTCGTGGGATTGGAGGTGTGGCAAAAGGATGGGGATATCTTCATTGGGCAAGGAAGATACGCTACAGATATTCTGAAGAGGTTCAGAATGTAGGATTACAAACCCATGTCTAGAGTCTACACCCATGATTACCAACTGGAAGACAATAGATGCATCAGATGACAAGGATGTCGACCCCACCTTGTATAGACAGCTCATTGGGTATCTCATGTATCTAGTCAACACTAGGCTAGATTTTTGCTTCGCAGTCAATACCCTTACTCAGTTCATTGTGGAACCAGAAAGGGTACATTGGGCAGCAGTGAGGCATATTCTGAGGTATATTCGCGACACAGTAGAGTAAGGGTTGAAATGTAATCGAGAGGATGGCGTCAAAATTTGTGGGTACACAGATGCAGATTGGGCAGGGAGTTCAATGGACAGGAAAAGTACCTCTGGGTACTGCTTCAGCGTTGGATCAGGGATGGTTTCTTGGTTTAGCAGGAAGCAGAAGTCAGTAGCACTGAGCTTTGTAGAAGTAGGGTATATGCCAGCCAACATAATGACGTGCGAAGCTATATGGCTTCGGAAGTTGCTAGTAAGCTTGTTCAGGCAGAGGATGGAGGCGACCAGTGTCTATTGTGATAATCAGAGTTGCATAAAGCTCTCTGAGAATCCAGTGTTTCATGACAGGTCGAAGCACATTGATATCCGGTGTCACTTCATCAAAGATTGTGTACAGCGAGGAGTAGTCGAACTACATTATGTTCCCACAGAAGAGCAGGTTGCAGTTATACTCATGAAAGCTTTAGGGAGAGCTAAGTTCGTCTATTTCAGAGAACAAATGGGTATGGTGGAGAACCCGTTTAACAAGTAGGGATAGGCTATTTTGGATGTTGCAGTTGCAGCAGCAACATATGAGAGGGAGTTGTAGTGCAGATGCATTGTTGGCAGCAACATGCTAGGGTCAACAACAACACAAATGCAACATTCAGAGTTGGACAGTAGTGGGTGGGAAGCAACAGCCAGACATCAATAGTGTAATAGGAGATGATGTAGAGACAAAGTGTTGTTACAGGAAGTAGCAACTTTAGAACGCATTCCTCGCTAAGAGGGAGTGTTAGTTTTTGTAGCATCGGATGTGTTTTAGCCACACAATTTTGTGGAGAGGCTAGAATACATGATATCTCCAAAACCCTGAATTCGTTTTTGGAAGTTCCTCCTAGAAGTGTTTCAATTAGATTATTAACCAATTTATAAATATTTCCTAAGTCTAAACTTAGGGAATATGGTTAATTAATCAATATTAATTGAGATAAGGCATGAATCATCTAGAAACTCACACGGATCGACCCAAAAGTGATCCTAGCCATTAATTAAGTTTTAACCTTGGTCATTGGTGCTATAACAATAGATTATAAAAGAAAGTCGATGTGATGATGGAGATCATTTAGTGCAAATACTCAGTTGCCCAGGCAGGTTGATTTTCTTTGTAGCAGGAACTCAATAGAGAAGATAGAGCCAGAGGGTCAGTAGCGGGTGGAAGAGGAGAGCACTAGCATTCTGGGAGAAGTTTTTCAGTTCCTAGAAGAGTTGAAGGAAGGAAGACTGAAATCTTCAGAGGGTTGGCATAGGCACTGCGCAGAGGGTGACGTGGGCATCTCAGCGCAGAGGCTGGGGAAACTATTTCAGAGGCAAAAAGTAACTATGGGGTGACAAAAAATTCTCACAATTTTTTTGCCAATATTTTCTTCAGATTAGATTGCCAGCTGGGCATCTAAATTATTGTACTCAGAATTGCTGCTGAACATTAATAATAAAACCCTCATCTATTGCACTAGTTTTCCCAAGTTGGGTTTTTCCGATGACAATTGTCCAAAAACAACTATGTCAAATTCATTGTGTGTGCTAGAATTTCTTAGTTTCCAGTACATTATTTTCCATAGTATTTTTATGGTGAAAATTGCAGCATTGGTTTTATTCGTTATTTGCCCTAGCAAATAAATTGTATAATTAATTTTTGAGCTAGAAGAATGATTTCCAATAGCTACAATAGATAAGATTTCACATTTGGATTATGAGGGGTATTTGGTGTTAGTTCTGGAGGCCATTTTGGAGGTGAGAGAGAGAAAGCTCTGAAACACGACTGTTCCAGAGTTTTTGGTGAAGTGGAAAGATTTGCTTGAAGAGGATGCCACTTGGGAAGGGGAACATGTACTCCGGCACCCATCACTACATTTGTATGAGGGCAAGCAACAACTAAGCGGGGAGGACTGTGATGTTCCTACTTAGCACTTTTGCTAAGTAGTCACAATTTTGCACTATTTTGAGTTTTGCTAAGGAGGACTTAGGAATAGTGGGTTAGGAGGACCCTACTTGCAATTTTTGGCTAAGTAAGGCTCCAACATAGGAGAAGGGAGGCAAACCAAATTCTTAGTGGATGATGGGGGCCACCCCAAGATGAATGCACACCCCTTGGAGTAACACACACTTTTGGAGGGAGAAAGGCAAGAGGGGGTCGATGCATGGGACCCACATGGAGATAAAGGAGCTCAATGATAAAGAGGAGGAGCATGCATCATTTTGGGGTCTTTTGTTCATTTGACAAACAAATTCTCATGTACGCTTGAGCTGTTGAGCCAAGTCTACGAAGTGCTGTTCAGTGCATGAAATTTCTGAGGGGAGATCTCACCTCCTTCGATGGACTTCGAGTGCCACCCTAGGGGAGCCATTGCTACACTTGGGAGTTGTTCCGGGAGATACTACAAGGAAATTCGACCTACCTTTAGAGCAGACTAGGCACAAAAAGGGGCCACATATTCTTGTGGAGAGATAGCTTCAAGGCAAAGTTGGTTCTGAGTTTTTAGGAGCACATTTCCTTGGCATTTGGAATTTAGTATCATTTTTGCAGTGGTTTGGTGGGCTGATTGGGTGGCCATCCTTCAGGCTGAATCCTTTCTTCTGGGCATGCGCAGAGGCACACTGACTAGGCATGTGCAGTCACTTGAGGAGTGCACTTGTTGTGGGAAGCTTGATTGGAAGTTTGAGGTTGAGTTTTGCTAAGGGTCATAAGGGGAATTGTTGGAGGGATTTCTTAGCATTTTGGAGGTCTTTTGGGTAGGAGATTCATAGGGGTGCGAATACCCAGCTGGAGGAGGAACTTGTACTATTTGGGGGTATTTTTGAGAGGTCGGAGCGAGGCCAAACCCTTTTAGGGTCTTTGTGGGTTTGGTGAGAAGAGCCCACGATTAGTTTTGTAGAATTTTTTGAGCACTCTAGAGGGATCAAACTTCAGTTCCTTTCTAGCCAACAACAATAGAATTTCTGGGCCAGTGCAGTGGTTGAAGGAGAAGTACTTCCCATCATCCGGGCAACACATTTTATCACCTGGGACTTGTCTAGCTTGCTTTTGCAAGCCTAGGTGTACCTACTCCATATATCTTTGTACTGTCCTTGATATATTAGTAAAATGGCTTAGCTTGGCGCAATTTTTGGGAAATTTCTAGGTGTCTAATTGCATGTTTGAATTTTTGTGTTGAATATGGTGTCTTTGGTTGTTTATCACTGTTAAATTCCTAGTAGGAATATTACAATCAATCTCTAGGGCAAAGGTTTTGGCCCTGACTCAAGGATGAGGTTATGGGGGTGCCAATCCTAATGAACCAATGACAACAAACCCGAAGGATGAATATTTAATCAAGGGATCAATGAAGAGTGATATGGAAAAGTCATGGACAATCCATTTTTCCCAAGAAGTGACCCTCTTATAATAACCTTAAGGGCTCAGAGGAGGTCACACTCGAGTAGTGTCAAAAACCTTGAGTAAAAGCACATGCTTGCAAAATGGTTAAACTACTTGCCAAATGGTGACCCACCTTCCTTCAAGAGGAATGCCAGATGGTCAGAGGTGTTTGATTAGTGCAAATGGTGGAGGAATATGGCATCATCATATAGTGAATAATGTAGGGCTCATGGCTGGTTGATTGTCAAAAGGGGTGACCCACTTTTTGTGTGTAACATTTGCCTCATTAGATTGTTTGAAATCAATTCAAATGATGAATGCAAACAGCTTCAACTTTTATTGATTTCGTAAATGCTTTATCTGTTATATAATGACCATATTTTCTTTCTTTTGCTTGAATAGGACACAATATCATCATATGAAAACTATGGTCATGGATTTCAAATAAAAAGGGCCATGAAATTCACACCATTGAAGTTCATTGTTAAAGCTTTTGTTTCACTTTCATCGGGCAAGTTCTTAATGTAATCAAACCCACTAAATATCCCTTTTGGATTATAATCACCTCCAGGTCACACAGTTTCCCAATCGGTCATATAGGTGACTTATATTATTGCTTCAGTGAAGATCACGAGAGGTAGAGTAAAGTTGGAGGGAAGAATTATAGTATAAGCCAAACAATAAAACGATACAGTAAACATAACTTCATTAATGTTAAATATACGCAAACAATTGCGGTCTTGAATATTCTACTTACTGTACAACTGCTTTAGAGTAGACACTCATAACTTCTTTTTGTCCTCCTCTATTGACAATTGAAGAATACATATAATTAATTCCCTTAAAATAATGTTTTAAAACTAATGATAGTAAACCTGACAAGTTTGAACCTTCAGCAGATATTATCAACTATCTTTAGTAAAATCTATGTTTTAAATTCCAGCCATTTCTTTGGGGACACTTTTTTGTTTGAAAGCTCTTGTAAGGATCGATAACTTTTTGCCTTTTTGAGCATAATCTAATTGGGCAAAAGGCTTGCAATTTTCCCCAGTATTAATTTTTTTGCTAATGTTTTCTTATTTTTATCTTGAAATAGATTACATGGTTTAAACAAATGTTGGAAAACTCCTAAGTGATTACTGGGGAAAAAGCAATTTATGACCACATTGGCAGTGTCAAGTGATGGCATAAAATCAGATGATAGATCCTGTGAACACTAGACATTGGACAAGTCATACCATTGTTTAGACTACTAATCAAGTTCATCCTGAGCCATGTTATTTTTCATCTCATTTATTGTTGATGGAGTGTTTAATGAGCAAGATCCACTAGGTTGACCTTGACCACTGTGCTGAGGTCATCTAGCAGTTTATCTGCATTCTGTTGCAAACCTTCATAGTAAGTTGATGATGAAAACAGGTTTTTTAATAGTGATTTATAATTTGAAAAAATCAATCTGAATTTTTTAATATGATACAAATATTATGATAATGGAACTAGTAATAGTATTTTTTTCTTTTTTTCCAAAGAAAACCTCTCTGGATCCCCCTGGATGGAGGGCGGCTCATTTGCCAGCCACAATAATGGCTGTGAACTGAGAGAGACCCAGCAAGAAAAGAACCAGGGACCTCATGGTAAACTCTTCCTTGAAACAATCTGTTTGAACTGATTGAGCTAATCCACTAGTCTTGGAACTAGTCATCGTCATCATCATAATCTGATTTTAAGGTCAGAGCCTAGCCAGAATCCAAATTGACATATTAGACCCCCTTGTTTATGGGACAAGTGACTCCCTTCCAACAACAATTTGACTTTTAGTGTTTGGCGGTGTACCTACCTTACCCCCATCCAATTTGAACCTGTGATTACCAAGGAGAAAACACAGATTATTAACAGTAAGGTCCACTCAAGCTGTATATAACAACTGTATTGTAATAATATTGCTATTATAATAACAGTATTTCTATTTTTATATCTGATATATCCAGCCATAGTACATCCCAGACCTATTGAAACATTGGGATATCCATATTCATTTCCGTTTCTGTATATCTATCATGGTAATTTGATTCTCTATGTTTCTATTTTACTTTCTGGCTTTGAAAGTTTGAATGCAATTTTTATTTTGTTTGTATTCTGATATACATCTCACCGCTTAATTCTTGTAAACTATTTATTGCTTAAGTCACTTGTCTCTTGCAGCTCATCTATTGATTACCGTGAGGATGAGAGTGTTCATACTGGAGATTACCCAGATGGAGGTGCTTCGGATGGTTTGTCTTCTTGGGCAGGGGTTAATGGTAGTGAGGCAATATCTAAGGACTTCAGGAGCATGGGTTTCAAAATGCCACTTTGGCTATCAAATTCTACACCAAATGAATTCACTGTATGAACTCAAAAACCTACGTAGGAATCCTATCTAGCAGGAATCTAGAAAGGCTGGAATATTGTGGTTCTGTCTTTTAGATTTGTAAGGTCTATTTCTTATTTATCATTGTTGTGAATGATTTCCTCTAATCCGGAGACTTTGTTTCAGGAGGCTATGAAGAAAAGTGATGCTCCTTTGAATGTGAAGTATCTCCAGACTATGGTAGAATGCTTGTCTATGCTGGGAAAAATTGCAGCTGCTGGTGCTATTATAAGGTATGATTGCATGCTGCCTTTGGTAATCTTGAGTTATTTGGATTTTTTAGGACTAGTTAAGGTTGGCAAAGAATTACAGGCAATGGAATTTTCATGAGAATTTTTGCTGATTACATTTGTTGACATGCTTGGCGCTTTACTTGTATCAGATTAATTTCTATTTGAGGTCGGAATCTGCCAGATTCTTTTGTTATGAAACCAGCTAAAGAAAAGATAGAAAAGATAGATCACCGCCTTAGAATTCAGCCTCTTCGAGGGGGCAACCTCCTTTACATTACATAAA
>APFE030487276.1:0-18744 GCA_000404065.3 Pinus taeda | reverse complement strand
GATGTAAACCTGTCACCGGAAGTGAGAAACTTGCCATTGAGGCATGCAAGCTTCAAAGTACTGAAAGGGTTGTTTCTAAGTCAACTTCTTAGATAATGAGCTGATGTCGACAAGAAGTGACTCGTCGTAGGAGGGCCTTGGTGTATCCCACATCTACAACACGAAACAAAGCAAATGATTTTCTAGAGGTGAAAACGATCTACAAGGTTCAGGAATGGCGGTCATGAAAAATGGAGGGTGAAGGTATTGCAGTGGACGAGGCATTATCTGGGTAGTAAATTCTCTGAATGACTTCTCTTGAACATATCAGTGACACTGAGATGGATTGGTAACATTAACCCCAAAAGATGGATGGTGTGGAGGACCAATGGTAATATGACCGGTGAATGGAATGACCCAACCTGACTCAATCATGGTGATGGAGTGAAAGTGTCATGTTCAAGAGTGACCTGCTACCAATGAAGTTCTTCAAGTTTTCTCCCCTTTTTTCCCCAGTCATTATGTTATGAAACCAGCTCAAGAAAAGTTAGAAAAGATAGATCAACGCCTTAGAATTCAGCCTCTTCGAGGGGGAAACCTCCTTTACATTACATAAATGAACATTTCTTGGATGATTCAAATGATAAAACTTCCTTTCTATATATAGGAGTCTAAGGAGTCACAATATAACCCAACCGACCTAACAATAATAATATAAAGCCACAAAAATAACAATAGAAGGATTCTATGGGGCCCAATAATAACAATATGGGGACAATAGGGGCACAACAATATTAATAAGGGGTACAACTACAATAGTATTGGGGTAATCACTAGTATTATAGGGACCCAACATTTTGTGTAGTAACTCTATGATCAAAATTTTTACCATACTGTTGACTGTATCCATTTCAAATTTCAATATATTTGAAGGGGAGCATAAAACTCATTGAAATCTACATCCTTCAACAAATTCTACATTTCAATACTTCCAGATTAAATAGACACCTTGGTTGCCTTCAATTAGACTTTAAATTGTGTATATATATATATATATATTATAATTTTATCATTTAAGATATAAGTTTCAAAATTTATAGTTTTAATTTATAATAAACTTTTATATATTATATGTTTATTATTATATAATATAAAAATAAGGAATATATTAAATTATTATTATTTATAATTTAATTAATAATATATAAAAAGTTTTTAATCTAACTTACTTAAATAATTAGTGTATTATATTAGTCAATGTTTATGACATTGGCATCACGATAAAATCAGCAAGGGTCCAGAAAAACAAAAAATCATAAAAATGAGGGAAATATTGGTAAAAATTGGCAACCATCGACAAATTAAAAAAAATACAAAAATATTCATTTTGTTTCAATTTTTTTAACATCTAAAGCAACAACAACATCAAATACATTCATCACAACTTACATATGAAAATATAACTAATAAATAAGATGTATAGTGCTACATCACACATCAACACTGAATCATGTCCTTAATCCTCAGTTCTTAGTTGGCCTCAAATTATCAACAAAAACGATAATAAATGTATCTCATCATTGTGTGTCATCTATAATGAAATTAGATACATAAAGTAGTGATTTCCTTTGCTCCTATGAGCAAAGGTAATGGCTTTTCCTCCAATGGAAGAAGGCTCTGGGGTTGGCGTTGGACTCTGACATCCTCTAGAAGAAGTAGGAGGTAGATTTGATGACCTTTATTGGTGCCCAAGCTATCGATAAGTCCAACTTGCTCTATCTGAGTCCCTGAAGGTGGCAGTGTCACCCCCTCTTCATCCTCCACCTCTTCCTCTCTCTTCCCTTGCCTTCCTCTAGTGCCTCCTCCTCTAAATAGTCAGGGACCTGTGGTTGCACAAAATGTCTAGGCACTGTGACAACAACTCAGATCGGGGGGCTGTTACCTTGATCCCCAATCTCTCCGTTTAAGTTGTTTCCCAACAACAAGCTAAGGGGGTAGACCCAAAGAAAATGGAATGGAGGAGAACTAGTTGGGAACCAACCAGTTAGGGAGACATAGTCAAGCGACCAAATACTTGTTTTAGATTTAGCAAGACTTATAGGATTCGATTAGATTTAAACAATTGATACCAGTGCCTTATGGAGTCAACTATCTTGCTAGGAAATTTAGGACCAAGTAATTGATGAACAACTGTTGCTTGGATGAATAACTATCTTATATGAAATGCAAGTCCTAAAGCTAATGTGAGATGCAGGAATCTTGGTTAATTTTAGTTAAATAATTATCTAAGTTTTAACCCTTCGATCCTTTCTATATTGAGTCTAATTCTGTAGTAAGCGACAAAGAGAATATAAGGTGAAGCACACTAAGGTGTGATTAACGATACCTCTCCTGAAAATCTAACATACTCGGTCGGTGCCTCCAACGCTGCAGAGATATGTGGCTTTGATGACTGCAAGGTCACTGTTTTAAGTACTACTAAAACCAGGTTTCTCAAGCAAAGATGGATGGGTACCTATCTTTCTATCGACCAAGCTTATGCTTGGAAATAAATTTTAATTATGCAAGGTTAACCTAATATGCAAATGCACGAGATGATTATAGGATGGAGCGAGAATGAAGTTAAATTCAAGGATTGTAAGTGTTTATGCCACAATATATTTTTGAGTTATATATCAAAGCCCTTAATCACCAAAATGAATGTTCACTTCACTAGACAAGATAAACTTCTCAACAATATGCTTAAAATATCACAATGTAATCCACAAGCTTATCACTTCAATTTATCTAAATTCTTTCCAATGCAATTATAGCTCAAAGACAACAAAAACCTCTCCACAATTCTTCAATATCATCTTCAAGATATGTTAAATTATGGTATGTTCTATGCTTAGAAAAGTTTACTTCTTTTCTTCATATTAGTCATAGATTAGCAATCACATATACATTAAGTAAAGTGTAGATAGAACACTAAACAATCAATAGAAAACAAGGCAAGACAAGAGACACAAGATGTGACAACTAGCCAGGGACAAACCCTAATGCGGGGAAACCCTTTGATCAAATCTTCTTTTATCTTTAATAGTTCAACATAAAGAAATAGTACAAAATCAGAATTCTGTAATTTTATATCAGCCGCAGCAAACCGTAGATCAACAAAGTCAAACTTGGTCAAACGAGTTGAAATTGACCTCCAATATGCATGGTCAATTTCCTGTCAAATAGACCTCGAACAACTCCAAAAACATAGTCAAACTGCTATTCACTGAAGTCAACTTGCTGCCCAACACTAGGGCAGTCAAAGCTAGTCAAACTTGTGGACGGATTGCTTCGATTTTTGTGCCAAAATCTATGGCTTGCTTAGGAGAGGCAGCCACACCAAAACCACACCCTTGATGAGTCAACGCTTGGTCAATGCAGACCAAAGATAACTTCAGTTGCTTTTGCATCCTCCTTTTAGCGTCCTCGTTGCCTTAATGCGTCCTCCTTCTTCCCACGTGTGAGTTGCTCCTTGTATAACCCAAAACTAAGGGGAGAGAGAGAAGAATGAGTGAGATGAGATCATGAGAAAATGAATCAACCTCTCTTGTATTTATATGATTTACTAGGCATGTGCACCACACATTTAACTGCTGGTTGACCTTGCCAATTTGTCAAGTTAATACAAATAAATTCATATCTCCATAAATACTTGTTGGACTCGGATGATCTTTAGATCAATCTTACACCTCTCGACAAGAGGAATTTTGGAAAAATATCAGCTTCCATAAATGAGGTGACCTACATGGAGTTTGGCCCTAGTTGCCAATTTTAACACTCCCTCTCAACTAGGGAAAACTCCATTTGCAATTCGTCTGACCGTCGCTACTATCCCAACCATCAAATGCACTACCCTGCATTGCTTGGCCCCGCTCTGCTATGCTCGAACTATGAAGAAGAAGAAATGATTGAGGATGTATCATACCATCCTCCACTGACCCGAAGTCAGTCTCAGAGTATCTCATACCACTCTCACTGATCCTAGATCAGTATCATTGATCCCAGACCAATGGAGAGGTCATCCTAGCATACGGAGTATAGTAGATACAACGATGCGTCCATTGATGGTACCACTAATGGTCCCTAACCCCATTTCCCTACTCATTGATCAGATGAGAGGTACTTCCCATGAGTCCCAGACTGCATGGGTAGGATACCTCGACAAGAGAACTAATCATCCTGCCCATAGGAGAACGAATCATCTTGTCCAACAGTTGCCACAGGAGAACTAATCATCCTGGCCCACAGTCGCCACAGAGAACTAATCATCCTGGCCCACAGGAGAACTAATCATCTTGCCCTACAGTCGCCACGGGGTGTCACAGGGGAAGGTTGAACCTTTCACCCTGTACATAGTGCACCACTAGGGGATGGTGAGTCGCCCTATGGTCGCATGTCGCTCCAAGAAGTACCCCGCGCCCCTCTGGAGCTCCCAGAGCTCAATACATCATACTTGACCCTCATAAGAGGGTCTCTGAACGACACTAAGTCATTCTCAGAAAGTCAAGAATTTGACCTTTCCCAGGGGCTTCGTCAAAATGTCGGCGACCTGTTCATCTGTACCGATATGTTGGAGCCTTATTGCTCCTTGTTGCACCATATCTCGAATATAGTGGTACTTGATATCGATATGCTTCGAGCGATCATGAAATACGGGATTCTCCTATAAACGAATCTCGCTTTGGTTGTCAAATAGGATCACGGTGGTATCCAATGTAAATCCAAACAACTCACTAAAGATCTTTCGCAACCAGACTGCATCACAAGAGGCCATACTAGCAGCAATGTACTCTGCCTCGGTGGTGCTCAAAGCCACCGACGTCTGCTTCCTGCTCATCCAGGATATTGAAGCAGATCCTAAAGAGAAACAACACTTGGAAGTGCTCTTTCGGTCCACCACACTGCGTGCCCAATCAACATCAGTATATCCAAGTAGCCTCACATCTCCGACAGTGTATCTCAACCCATGAGTGATTGTGCACCAATCCAGATTCTTGGCACCAATCCAATGTGTGTGGTGAGGCTCAACCATATGTTGACTTAACGTGTTGACTGCAAAGCATATATCCGGACGAGTTCACCAAGAACATCAATGCTTCGATGAGTTGACGATATTCGGTAACATTTCGTAAAACAGGTCCAACAGCACTACCGCTTAACTTCTTGAAGTTAAGCTCCATCGACATAGTCACGGGCTTGTAGTCCACCATCGAATCTCTCCAATATTTTCACCACGTATTTTCCTTGAGATAGGAAAATCTCCCTTGGTTTCTGCCAGACTTCTAGTCCTAGGAAATAGTGCATCAGTCCTAGGTCTTTCATCTCGAACTCAAAAGCCAATCCCTCTTACATTTGAGAATGAGAGGGTTTGCACCTTTTAGAAAGAGGTCGTCAACGTACAACAGCAGTATGAGAGGTTTGTCATCTTCAACCTTAAAGTAAAGGTTAGGTTCGACTTCACTCCTAGAGAATCCCAGCGTCATCACGTAGCTATCGATCCTCTCATACTACACTTGGGGTGCCTGCTTTAGCCCATAGAGGGCTTTCTTCAACTTGCACACTTGATATTCTTGATCATGAATCTCAAATCCTTCGGGTACCTGCACATAGACCTTCTCTTTGATTGAACCATGCAAGAATGCGGTCTTGACTTCCATCTGATGTAGGTTCCATCCTTGCGAAGCAACAAGGGCTATGATGGAGCCGATGGTGGTATATTGGGCAACAGGTGCAAATATCTTGTCATAGTCTATACCAATGTTGTTAAAAGCGCGAGCGGGATTAAATCGGCGTGGGGAATGAAGCGGAAAAAAGCGGAAAAATCGGGAAAAAAGCGGAAAAAGCGGGAAAAAATCGTTTGGTACAAAAATATTCATTTTTTTCAAATTTTCATTAAAAATCGCGCTGCCTCGCCAGCCCGAGCTTTTTTCCCAAAAAAGCGGGTTTTTTTCGAAAAAAGCGCGCTTTTTTGAAAAAAGCGGGCAAAAAAGCGCGCTTTTTTGAAAAAAGCAGCAAAAATTTTTTATCCCGCTTTTTTCCTATAAAAAGCGCGATTAAATCGGCTAGGGGAAAAAAGCGCGATTAAATCGCTCTTTTCACAACACTGGTCTATACCTTCCTTCTAAGAGAAGCCACGAGCGACAAAACGAGCCTTATACTTTTCCGCACTTCCATCAACTGCATGCTTTACCTTGTAAAGCCATTTCGAAGTGACAACTGCTTTGTTCTGGGGTCTAGGGACCACATCCCAAACATCGTTTTTCATGATGGACTCATATTCCTTAGTCATAGCATCCTTCCATACTTGATGCTTGACATCTTCTACGAATGATGAAGGCTCATTTTGGATGATCGTGCTCATGATGGTTAAGTATCCCTGATACTTGGTTGGCTTCTTACTTTCCCGGAAGGTTACCCTGGGTGCAACGTGCCCTTCAACATCATCAAGTGTCCCTCTTAGCCATGAAGGCCTCTTCCTAGAAGAGGAAGGCTCTTACGGAGGGGGATGAATAGAATCCATAGGTTCCTCCACATCGGGCATTGTCTCATCTTCCTTTTCCTTTGGTTCCCTGGTGTTAACTTCTTTAGATTCCCTTTGAGTAGGAAGATTGTCAACTTTGCTAAGAGCCATATCTTCGTCAAAGGTGACATCATGGCTAATCTCGATTTTCCTTTGACCAACCACATAGATTCTATAACCCTTATTGTTTTCGCTATAGCCCACGAAGATTCCTTTCTTTCCAGATGCACCCAATTTATTCCTCTTCTCCTTCGACACATGAAAGTATACTGGACTTCCAAAAATTCTAAAATGAGATACGTTAGGTTTCTTACTAGTGAACATCTCTTCGGGAGTCTTGGAACCCAATGCTTGATGAGGGCATCAGTTTTGCACATATACGGTGGTATTCGCAGCTTCGACCCATAGAAACTTCGGAAGTCTTTGATTGTGAAGCATAGCACGGACAACTTCCACAATCGTACGATTCTTTCTTTCCGCCACACCATTCTGCTTAGGAGTATATGGTGTTGTAGCCTCCCTCTTAATGCCAACTTCTTTGCAAAAGTCATGGAACTCATTGGATTCATACTCAATCCCATTATCAGTCCTTAAGATCTTGATTTTCTTTTCAGTTTGATTCTCGATCAAGGCTTTGAAGTGACAAAACCAAGTGAGCACTTCATCCTTCTTTTTCAAGAGGTATATCCAAGTCTTGCGAGAATAGTCATCTATAAAAGTGAGGTAATATAAATATCCTCCCAAGGAGTTCACAAGCATCATACTAGATATGTTTGAGTGAACCAACTGCAATATATTAGAGGTCTTACTTTGGCTTGAGGGGAATGGTTTACTTTTGAGCTTCCCTTTGACACATCCTGGACATACACCTTCTTGCTCTACTCGGAACTCGGGCATCCCTGTCACCATTTGTCTCGCATTGGGTAGAGCTTTATAATGAAGGTGAGCAAACCTTCGATGCCATTGTTCGGACTGAAGTGATGTGTCGCAAGACATGACACCCAACGGACTTCCTTCGACCTGATATAATCAATTGACTCGAAACCCAAGAGTGAAAGGTTCTTTAAAATTCTTTTACCATACACGTACCTTGCCATCGATGAAGGTTACCTTGTAACCTTTGTCTTCCATTGCCAAAACGGACACCAAGTTCTTTTTGAGATCAGGTACATATAGGACTTCTTGCAAATGAATTGTATTACCCTGATTCAATTGAAGAGTGACATTCCCTATGCCTTTCACGAGATATTTTGCGTTGTCCCAAGAACAACTTCTAGGTTGGTCTCCTTCTCTATCAGATTAGAGAGAGCTTCTTTGAAACCAGTGAAGTGCCTTGAGGCACCACTATCAATAAGTCAATTTCCCAGCGTGTTCGAGGGAGCAGTAGTAGAGAGGGCCACTGGTAGACAATATTCATCTTGCTTATTGTTAACAACGTTGGATTCATACCTGGAGTTTCTTGCCTTCTTGAAGGGTTGTCTTCTTCCTTGATTTCCGACATTTCTTTTACCTCTGCCATTGGACCTGCCATTCCTTTGATTGCCTTGAGAGTGATTTTGGTCATCGTCATGGTGTGAGTCCCTTTTACCACGACACTCCCTCGCATAGTGGCCCATTTTATTGCAATTGTAACATCGTCCTTTTCTTCCACCCTTCGGTCCAACCTTTCCTTCGGATTTAGCCCCAGAATTGTTTCTTCTTTTAGCATGAGAAGAAGAGGCAGAGGGATGGCCTTTAAATGCATGCATTTCTTGCTCTTCCATCCTTGTCTCTTCTTGAATACATCTAGCCATCAATTCCTCAAATCTTGGGATGACATTATTGTTGAGAAGAGTAGTCTTGAATATATACCATTCAGGTGGCAGTCCTCCAAGAGTTGTGATAGTCATTTCCCTGTCAGGAACTACTTCCCCAATAGATAGGAGATCATTCTTGATTTCAGTGATCCTTAAGAAATGTGCTTGCATACTCTCATCCTTTCCCTTCTTAATTTCCTTCAGCTTATTTCTAAGGAACAAAACTTGATTTGCATCTTTAACTTTAAATAAACTCATCAGTCTATCGTAGATTTCTTTGGAGGTTGTCAACTCGGAAACATAGGCCACCAGGCGCTTGTCGATAGAGTCCCGGATGATCTTCTTTGCTTTGACTTCTCCCTTGGACCACTTGCTTTTGGCAGCAGCGGATGCATTTGATGGAGGCGCAACAATATTGCCTCTCACATGGTCCAACACTTCTTGATCTTCTAAAGTCAGATCGAGAGACATCTTCCATCCGTGATAGTCAGACTTCTCACGAAGCTTGTTTTCAGTGGGGAAGAGTGTTGAGGACCCCATGAAGTTTTTAGGATAGCCTTGCCAACCTTCTCTTCGGTGATTGCTCTTGCTCTTGCTCTTGCTTGGGCTTTTGTCTTCACCTCATCTCTGATACCATGTTAAATTATGGTATGTTCTATGCTTAGAGCAGTTTACTTCTTTTCTAAATATTAGCCATAGATTAGCAATCACATATACATTATGTAAACTGCAGATAGAACATTAAACGATCAACAGAAAACAAGCCAAGTCAAGAGACACAAGATGTGGCAACTAGTTAGGGACAAAACCCAATGTGGGGAAACCCTTTGATCAAATCTTCTTTTATCTTCAATAGTCCAGTAGAGAGAAATAGTACAAAATCATAGTTCTGTAATTTTATATCAGCAGTGGCAAACCTTAGATCAACAAAGTCAAACTTGGTCAAACGAGTTGAAATTGACCTCCAATATGCATGGTCAATTTCTGGTCAAGTAGCCCTCGAATAGCCTAAAGAAACAACCCTTGAACAACTCCAAAAACGCAGTCAAACTACTGTTGACTGAAGTCAACCTGCTGCCCAAAACTAGGGTAGTCAACGCTGGTCAAACCTATGGACGGATTGCTTTGATTTTTGTGCCAAAATCTATGGCCTGCCTAGGAGAGGCAGCGACACCAAAACCGCACCCTTGATGAGTCAACGCTTGATCAACGCAGGTCAAAGATACCTTCAGTTGCTTTTGCGTCCTCCTTTCAGGTCCTCTTTGCCCTAATGCGTCCTCCTTCTTCCCACGTGTGAGCTACTCCTTGTATAACGCAAAGCTAAGGTGAGAGAGAAGAATGAGTGAGATGAGATCATGAGAAAATGAATCAACCTCTCTTGTATTTATATGATTCACTGGGCATGTGTGCCACACATTTAACTGCTGGCCGACCTTGACAATTTGTCAAGTAAATACAAATAAATTCATATCTCCATAAATACTTGTCAGAATTGGATGATCTTTAGATCAATCCTACATCTCTCGACAAGAGGAATCTAGAAAAAATATCAGCTGCCATAAATGAGGTGACCCACATGGAGTTTGGCCCTAGTTGCCAATTTTAACAAGGTAACTACCAATTATATAAATGTTCAAATATACTCAATTTAGGAAATGAAAGATATGCAATTTACCACAATTCCATAACAATTACCTGAAAAATTCTCAAAATTTAATATACAATAAATATTAATTCAAGTAATTAAAACCATGCTTAGAGTTACTTAAATGATGGGTAATCTCAATAGATGTCAAGCACAAAAATATTCAAAACCCAATATCAATGACTATGAAGCTTAACATGCAAAAGTCTTAAGCAATTAAATTTCGAAAATTAATTACGATGAAAAAGCCATGAAATCCAAATGCTAAAAACTTCAAGCAATTCCGGAATTAAAATGATTTTCTTAAGTAATCCAAACTCATAAAATTTCTTTCTATAGTCAAACCTTAGAGATATTAAAAAAATTTAAATATGCTTTGACTATAGAAGAATCTAAATTTGTTTTAACCCCACAAAAAATTAAAAATAACTAAAGATGAACTTTTAGTCAGGTCACACCTAAAAAAAAGTTTTGAAACTAAAATGTAAACAATAAATAAAATAGAAAAGATTTTAAATGTGGAGACATAAAAGTTAGATTTTAATCTTTGTTTTAAAAGGATCACGGTAAAACCCCTTTTCTTTTTAAAAATCTTTTACTTTTTTAGAATTGCCAAAGTTTAATTTTTATTTTGTATGGGCCAAAAGCCACACATAAAATTGCAAATCGATTTTTTGTTTTTGTTTTTTTGTTAAAAAGAAGGAAAACCAAGGTTGAAAATGAAGGCATTAAGGTAAAGATTAATATCTTATTGTTTCATATGCCATATGCCTAAAGCTAACCCTAAGTTGAAAAGGCAGCCGAGGGTGATTTTGAATGCAGGTTGGATGAGCGAACGAAAGGAAGCAAGGGTGAACAACGTGGGCTGTGAAGAGGAGGAGAAGGCACACTAGGGAGAAGGAAGGGTATGCGACGCAGCTAGGAAGATAGTGGGAGGAAGGTTAACACAGGAGAAAAATGGGAGGAATGATGAATGCGAGGAGTTAACGTAGAGGACAGGAGAAGAAAGAATGTGTGAGGGAGAGAAAAGATAATGCGGAAAAGGAAAGAGGACAAAGGAAAGGAAAGGCAGCGGGTTTGCAGAGGAAAATGACAAAAATCATCAGGAAGGAGGACGAAAACGCAGAGGACAAGATGGATAGCGTGGGTAGAAAGGGAGGAAAATAGGGAATGAGGGTCGAGTAAGGAATGGAGAGCAAAGAAATGAAGAAATGTGTAGGAGATGAGGGCTGTGGGAGAAAAAAAAGTCGAAATTTGTAGAGAGGAGTGAAAAAAAACGCAGCAAAGAGAAGCGAGGCTGCAGGAGGAAATGAGGGCTATCTCAGACCCAAAAAGTAGAAAAAAAATTAACCTTAAAGATCTCCACCTGATGTATTTTTTTCTTAAAATTTATCTCAGAGATTTTGTGAGGACCCTGAATTTGAAGTTTTTTGCTGAATGATTTGAAATGAATAATCGCTGCAAACAAATACTTTTTGAGACAAGATCTTTCCCTCCAGGGCCTAGATCTGTCTTAGTTCATAAAAATTTTCTTTGAAAAACCTTCAGATCCACACTTGCAAAAAATGGAAAACAAAAAATAATACTAAGATCCTGATATATACAAATAAGTAAATAAAAACCCCAGAAACCCAAGTTATAAATTTTTCAGATTTATACAAAATATTTACAGATCTATGTGCAAGAGTTGCAGACCTGTAAGATCTGAGTATGAGTCCAACTCTGCTCCCAGATCTTAAGATCTAAGGCTCTTACTAGCCATCTATCAAATTTTCCACAAAATATTTAAAAGATTTTGATTTTTTAGAGAGGTACTAGGCCAAAAACACCCCGCAAAAAAATATTTGAGCATTAGATAAATCCTGGAGCTTATATGAGGTAGACTCTTCAGAAAATATATGCTGAGAGTTGGCTGGTCCAACCGAAGACTATCCCAAACACCTAACAAAAACCTGAGAGATCTCCTGCAAACACTAGATCAACCATCAAACCAAGTAGAGAAATAGAACAATAATGAAATTTTGAAGAAATAGAGATACCTGCTACTTTGATCAAAATTAAAAATGTTACCCTAGATCCAACAAAATGAATAAGATACATGTATTTAGATTATTTTAAGAGAGCTATTGATTGATAGTTTTCACATAATATTAAGCAGAAATGAAAACAATGTTATCATAGATTCATGAAAACTTTTGCATTAATTCAAAAAAAAGTATACAAGAGAGCTTGAGAGCTTAGTGCACGATTCAAAGATCGAATGAAAAGATAGACCAACACCGATTTCAAATTTATGGATAAATTCTCTAACGGCTAGTTTGCTTGATCCCTGTCAAAGTAATATCGACCACTTAAAAAGATTTGATTATTTTTTAATCTCGTCCGTCGAAATTATTTATTTTTGAGGAATTTTGAATTTTTCATTTAATTCCAGTTTAATTAACTAAAAAATAATAATTTTGAGTTAACTAGTTCAAAAAATTGACTTTGCCTTAACTACCAAGGTCCAAGGGTCCAAGATTTTCTAAAGTTTTCAATATTCCCTTGGCATGGGACTTTTTTTTAGATCCACATATTTCATCTTTGGAGAATTTAATTTTACCTAAGACACAAAACTAATTAAATTTTTGGCTTAGTATTTTAATTTAATTTTGCCAGAAAATTTAATTGACTTACGAGGGGATTAATACTTTTTTTCAACTCTCTAATACTTAGCCATGGTGTCTAATTATGAGGGACCATGCACTAAATATTTTTTACATCAACATTTTACATTTAAATACATGAACTGGGAAAACCCGTTCGTCATAGACCCTCAAATATCTACCCAATTCCGTGACTCAAAATATTATCTAGTAGACCAAGTAATTTGTAATAAAATAATCTATCTAGTTAGCTAGGACTATTTCCAAATTATTTTTACAAAGACTTGATAAAAAACACTAGGACTCACTCAATATCTTGATGACAAAATTCACCCTAGCTTTGGGGTGAGGTTGGAGGGAAAAACTTTGCCGATCATTTGTGTTTAGAGACACAGATGAATCAGTGAGACAGAAAACCTCCTAGGGTAGAAATCGTCACCAAAATATTATATTTACCTAGGTAACTAGGTTGTTACATACATGATGATTTTACTAAGATCATTTACATTATAACCATGCAGAAAGGGTTTATATCTTTAACAAAACTATCGGTTGATGATGAAGTCTAAATGGCACAAACACTTGAACATGATGGACTCATTTTGCGAAAAAAGGGGTGTACTGTCATGGGGTCATTGACATAGAGTGGTCAACAAGACCGATTCCATGACAAGCCTCTCATTCCCACCCTCAATGAAACAATGGTGTCAATCCCATCCAATGAGATGGCATCCACGTTAGGTGTTTTCTTAAGTTGCCTCACTCACAATCGGAGATTGTAGTAGATATAAACCATGTCATCAAGGTGCTAGGACTCCAAGCTATATGAGGGTTGTAAATTACAAATTAATGATTATGATACATATTATGATTAGAAGGTGATGAGGCACAACATAATAAATTATAATTTATAATGAATTCAAAATTTAATGTGAAATTTTTAACTTGTTGCGCTTCTTGGTGTGTATTTTTTCAAATGCGCTGTTGGCATTATGGTATAGGTGTTGTCCTTGATGGCAACCCACTCACAGGTCAATTCAGATTTGATAAAGGGTAACTCACATTGTAACAGGTCAATTCAGAGGTAACAGGGAAATGGTACAAAATAATAGGATGTTGGAACAAAGGACTATAGATCAGAATCAAGCAATTGAAGAAAAAAATGTTTTTAGTTGTATTAAGTTGTATATGCTGGTTCATCTAGTCTAAGTAGCATATACAAGAGGGTTCACTGAACAAAAATCGCGTATACGTATGCACACACTTTCACAAGAGGAAAAGCACGTATGGGATGGAAAATTAAGGAAAATTAAAGTTAAAGAATACCAACGGTCCATACCATGGTATTAGCCCACGATATTGAGCGGAATAATGATTGCTTGATCCATTTAAGAATACCACAGGTTCTATGTGTTGTTTTGGTCCGAGGTATTGAGAAAGGCTAAAACTATATAAGGAGGAGAAGATCAAAGCGCTAAGTGTCCAAGTGAAAGGGTTTTTTTTGAATAGTTCTATCTGAAGTATATTTCATGTTGTAAGGGCTATGGTTATGATATCATCTGAAATATGTTGTGCACCTTTGGATATAATGTTGGATCAGGATCATGAGCCCTGAAATGATTTATCATTGTATGATCTGATAATTGTTGGGCTAGATTTGAATGCTTTTTTATGTTTTATCCTATAAACGTTATGATCTGGGTATGACTGAAGTCTGGAATAGCTGTGAAATTATAAGTTATTATTTGCAGATCTATATGCCGATTCGCCTTGGTGAAGGCGCGTATACACACTGGTTCGTCAACTCCAAGTAGCGTATGCAGAAGAAAAGCTTGTTGATCAGTATAGTTGTTTTACTGCTGTCTGTCAATGATGTCTTCATTAGATATGAAAGCAGAACTGACTGCATGAGGAGATTGAGTCTAATTGATTGATTGATTGAGTAAGAAGGGTGGTCTTTGTTGCTATCTGTTTAGAACTTTGTAATTTGACAGTAGATCTTCGAAATATTCTGGTTGGTACAGTTTTGATTCAGAGAATTTATGATTCAGTGTTTTTGGAGGTATACGCAGGTTTGGTTAAGGGAAGTAGCGTATACATGCAAGTTGGCTTCACTGAAGTAGCGTATACATTTTGACATAGGATTTTTGAGGTTGTAGTTGGTTCTGGTTGATGATGCAGGTTTATGGGTTTAGCACAATGTTCTGGTGACAGTGATCGGACTGTTTAGATTGACTGATTGTTGGTTGATACAGTTATTGCAGTGGTGATTGATTTTGAGATTCGATATTACTGATGGGTCCAGTATAAAAATTTGATGAAAAGTGGCTTTCATATTGTGTTGTTGTGTACCAGGAGTATCCAGTCTGAAAACTTATGAAACATGGTCCCTGGAGGAAGAGTAAAGGTAGTAGCCTTCTGTAGGCTTGCGCCTATGTATTGGTAAACATATTAGCCAGTACAAGAGCTAGGGGGTTGGAGCTCCCTTCCAGTAGAAGTCGGAAAACGAGAGAAGGTTGTAGCCTTCAACAGGTAGATGCTTGCGTACTGAAAAAGTCTACACTAGTAGAAAATTTGTAAACACTTTTTATTATAAGAAGATTAAAGGCTGAGACGACAACAATGGTGGTTTTTTCCCACATTGGGTTTCCACTTGAAAAATCTTGGTGTTCGTGTGTGCTGCTTATGTGTGTTGATTTATTTTGTTTTTACTGCATCTGTTTACTGCTTAATGCATCACATATATGCTGGTTTCATTCTTTAGAGTCGTGGACATACACTGGTTGGTTTCAGTAAACTAGTGTATATGTTTTGAAAAGGAAAATCATAATAGTGAAAGTTAAAACACTGTTTCACCCCGCTCTCTCAGCACTTTTTCCAACATGCGCTCCAATTGTGCTTCCATCTAGAGGTACTACATGTTTGGTTGAACACTAGAATGGAGAGCTTTTGGAGTTTGGGCACTCTTGCACCATAGTTTGTCCACCAAAAATTTAAAACAAAGAAGACAAACATAAGAAAAAACATTGAAATTTGAAAGTTGAAATAGACAATGGAATTTAAAACAAAAGCTTACTTGGCATTTTGGTCTTCCTATCCTCGATAGCCATGTCAAGCCAAATGTTTCTTTTGCCATCCTATATATCTCCATTTTAGCAAACTCTGCGTGTTCTTGTGAAGATGGCACCATCCTTTGAACACAAGTGAGAAATCCATCCCATCACTTAAGCGTCAAATATGAAACCATAGGAGTAAGAAAATGGGAGGTTGAGATAGATCATTTTTGCATAAATGGGGTGATGAAATGTATTGTTTCAACGATCATCAATCACTCTCCGTATCAACAATTGTTTCTCAAATCCATCACCCACCCTCCGCTTCGCTCCCCTCTTCCCAGTGCTCATAATAAGTATGGATGGTTTCTTTGGCCTTATCCATGGACATGTAGCCCATTGTGGGTTTCTCTCCATCAACCAATTGAAGAACCTTTACCAAAGGTTCGGTAACGATACACACCTGTACTCCCACCCAAAAGCTCTTGATATGAAACTAGTCTGCATATGGCCTCCTCATTCGGTTTGTGGCTAAAAGATAAAACATACTAATCCTATGAAAGAAACATTCTCTTCACATCCCTCATAGAAGTCAAGAGAGATTTAAGATATATGAAGCTAGTGGCAAACTATGTAATGGCAAGATGCACCAACTTCTTGTTATTGGTGAATCGACTTATCAAGCTAAGCATAGCATATGAATACTTTTATATAAATTTTGTCATGTTTTTGGATGATTCAACAATATCATTGACATAAGGAATTTTCCTTATATCTTCTAAGTTCTAACACTAAATCAATACAATGTGCAACACAAGGTGTCCAAAAAAAGCTAAGATACTTCTCCATTAGAAATCTACCAGCAACAACATAATTCACAACCTTGTCTGCTATGACTTATACAACATTCTATGGACCTACCTCCTGAATGAATAGGTCCAACAACTAACATAATAATTGTTCATATTCAATGTGTAGATGCATCAACATATTTAATAAACATTATGCCCTTGGGACAATTAACCAAGAAGTTAAGAAGGGTTCTACCTTTCAACTCAATCCAACCATCTGACATCACAGTTAGGGATGCGGGGGAGCGCCCCCATCTTGTCCCCCTTCAAATTGTTGATTTGGAGTAGCATCGGATATGCTTTAGCCATGAAATTTGGTGGAGAGGTTGGAGCACATGAGATCTCCAATACCCAGAAAGGGTTTGGGCAGATTCTAAACAGATCAGGAGACATTAAAATAATTAATATTTTTAATGGATTCCCTAAGTCTAAACTTAGGGAAAATAGAATATTAATGTGTATTAATATGAATCTGTTTTAGAATGGTCCAAAAGACATGGATCAAGTCAGATCTATTCTTAATCGTTGATTAGGGACTTAATCTCGGCTGTTGATATGTCAACAGGAAAAGTATAAGAGGTGGCTTGAGGGTCACTTGGAGAACACATGAGAGTGATCAGTCATTCTATTATCTAGAGCGGGTTTTGCTAAGAGAGATAGAATCAATGATCGGGAGAGCAACTGAGGGGCATTGAGTACAGAGAAATAGAGAAGGCAGAGATTGTGTCGGGAGAGCATTGCATCAGCGAAGGAGAGTGACGTAGAGCCAACAAGTGCTCACACAGGGCCACGTAGAGGCACCGAAGTGCTGCGCAGAGCACCAGAGAGGCCAGTGTGTCTGATGCAGAGGCCTAGAAAGCTGAAGCAGGGCCTCCTGGGGCTGACGTAGGGCCAACATGAGACAGAGGGGTTGATGCAGTCTAGATTGGGCAAACGCTGCAGAGCAGTTTTGTGCTGAGGAGCTGTCGGAAGGATTTTCCAGGGTTTCAACCAAGAGATTTTTCTCAAACTGTGAGGTATAGCTGCCAAGGAAATTCTCTGTTGGGTAGGCCAGTTTTGGCACCCAGATTGTACTCTGATATTGCTTAATAAGAAAACCCTCAGATAACTGCATCGGTTTTCCCGCATTGGGTTTTTCGGGGACATTGGTCCAAAAATAATGGTGTCATGTGGTGTGTTTGTTCTTGTTTCTTTTACTTGCTGATCTATGATATGTTGAGTGTGAACTGGTGTTTATTTTTGATATTTACTTTGTAAATAACTTGTTAAAGAAAAATAACAAGTAGGTAGGAATAAATCAGAAAAAGTGCATGAAGGGTTTCTAAACTAAGTAAACTTAGAAACTTCAACATGGTATCAGAGCATGATTGCAGATCACAGGAGGATTAAAAGACATCAACTGAGCGGAGCAATAGTAACAAAAAACAGTTGTCCCGAGGTGACAAAAGCTGTTTCTAGCAGCGTAGAAGCCAAGATGTGTGATACAGAGCCAGCGAAAGCCATGCAGAAGAAGCCAGGAGTTGCGTAGAGCTTCAAAGAGGCCAGCGTTGTTGTTAGGATATTCCGACACATAGGAAATAGTTAAGTTCAACTTGGTCTAGTATAGAGTTAGGTAAAGTGTGTTTCTTTACTATTGTACATTTTGTAACTTACAATCCGACGGTCACGATATGTAGTGATCCGACGGTTCATTCTCTCCTCGGTATTACCGACACTTGATCCGTGGCTTGACACCCGATTGGTCCATGAATTCTATTTAAAGCGCATGGAGGGTCATTTGTAGGTTAACCGTGCATGAGAGAAGCTTATGTAAATTTTCATTCTTTTATTAATAAATTGCCTGTAGTAGCCACGTTGGCGCAGGCCGTGGACTGTTTCCCTCTCTGAGGGTTTTAACCACGTCAAAATACTGGTGTATTGATCTGTGATCTGTTGTGAGCGGTGTCCTTTTGGTGTTCTGTCTGAGGAACTTACCCTGTAAATTCCTACATGGTATCAGAGCTATTTGAGGGCCGCGTCCGTCGGTGATCCAAATCTGAAGCCGGTAGAACTGCATGCGACTGTCGTTTCCTAGATCTACTGTTTCTGACTGCTTTCGGGCCGAGAGGACTGCTCTGTTGTGTTCGGAGCATCTGTTCTAGTGAGGAACCTCTTTCGTTTCACGCGAAAAGGTTTCCAGTAGCCCTATCTGCGTCATTTTTAAGATCTGGAGGTAT
>APFE030487266.1:56185-84633 GCA_000404065.3 Pinus taeda | reverse complement strand
ATGTAAACCCACTATTCTCTCCTTTGACCCACATATTTCTCAACCAATGGTGACACATAACCCTATCCTCCATGATCTCCTCCATGAGGTCCATGATCTTCTCAAATTCGAATTTGAGCATAGAGTGCCACATATGGATGCCTTGGAAGCTTCCTTTGTACCTACACATGTCAACAAACTCATTCCAATTGTTAGGTATAAGTCTAAGAATATTATTTTCTAAGTTTTAGCCATAAATTCACTTAAAAATGTTAAGAATTAATAAACTTTGGAAAAGCATAGTTATGAGGTAAACATAATGATATGGAGGTGGAATGGAGGTGACATGAAGGTAAAATGTGAAGATATAAGTGAATAATGGAGTGAAAATAGGGATGATTTTGATGCCCAACAATACCCATAGGGGTTATGAGGGAGTCAAACAAGCGTGACCACCTCTTGTAGTTCCTCCATGCATGCCTCCCCAAATCTGCAGGTTTATGCGCTCAACAACAAATCCCATGGTTTAAAGATGTTGGAACACGTCTCTAGCCTAAAAAACAAAATTATAAGAAAATTGGAGTCACAACTAACCCTGGAAAGTGCTTTGATACCATTTGTTATGCACTTGACTTACGAGAATAATAGAATTCCATAAATTTGAAACAATATTTCCAGAAACACAAAAATATCACATGAATTGAGACAATCTGCAAAGATATATTATGATTTAGAAGCAAAATATAATGTTCACTTGCCTCTTCGAGGGGGTAACCTTTAATAGAGCAAAGCTCAATGAAAATAAAACTTGATACTTGTTCCCTTGCTATCTAAGACTTTTTATAGCTTTATGACATCCAAAACCTAACTACTGGTGATCCTTTGCATAACATAGGTTAACCACTTTATTTATTAACTAGGGCCCGTTTATAACTAATTTTAGTCCCTTTTCTATAATGTGGGTCAACCACTTACAATTATTATTAATCTGGATAACTCCTTATGAACTTTATTGACTCAAATAACTGACTACGACTTTGACGAGGCTTATTACATAAATAAGGGAGTTAGGATTGAACCCTAACAATTTTTTTGGAAAATTCATACTTGCATTAGAATGCAAGTCATGATAGGCGTAATTTTAGTGTTGAACATTTAATATTTTTACATTTTATTTCTCTTGGATTTTTACATTTTATTTCTAACACAATGAATGGATTATAATATTGTCGTATTTCCATGTGGAACTCACATATGAATTAATTATTGTAATATGAGTAGCAAGGCGAAATTTATTTTTCAAGAACTATGATATTTTTAGTGTTAATAGTTTTTCACCAATATGCTTAAAACTAATTGACTTAGAAAATTATCTTGCGACACTAAACAATAAAAAGTATAACTTAGATACAGTGTAAACATGAAATATTTGTGACAAAACTGGGCAAGTGAAAAAAAATCTAATTTAGTCGACAAATGAAAGCATGATATTTTGTCAAAACCAGAAAAATGAAAAATGTTGAATACTATACAAACTCCTTGGAAAATAAAATAAGCAAAAAACGTTGAATTTTGTAAAATATATTTTTTCTATAACATCTATAAAAAATGGATATTTTTTTCATGATTTGTAGAGTCTTTTACTAAGGGTTTTAGTGAGTTTCAATTATTTGGCAAGTGCACTCGAGTCTGACCATTATTTGACTAGTTTAATATATTTGTGTATTACTCACTAAGACTTTGTTAAGTCGATGGTAACTGTGTTGATTCCATTTTGATATGAATTTATTAGACATTTTTTTGGAAAATTACTTGTAATTATGGACTTGGAAATTTCTTTTTTATGAGTTATAGAATTTTTGTATATAAGGTTTTCTTTATGTTTGGTGATTCTATATAATGATTTCTTTTATGTCCATTGTTCATGACTATTTTAGGCCTACTATTTTTTTTCTTTTGACATGAGATTTCTCATCATGATGACTTAAATGTAATGTATATGAAGTGCATGGTTGTAGGAGAGGATTTAGAATGAAAAAAAAATAAAAAAACCTATATTAATACTTTCATATTCAGTAGGATCTAATTGCTCCAAAAATTTTGTTGATCCTGCATTGTATATTTTCATATACGAAACTAATAGTTCTTGGATGATATTTGTGTTGTCATTGTTGTTTTTGCAATATTAATCTAAATGAAATACACATGATAAATTGAATGATAAGGAACACAACTTCAAAGTCACATATATTGAATGATGAGGAAGGCAACCTAAAAATAACATAAATTGAAAGATGAGGACTGTGGCTCAAGTGTATTGTGGGAAATGCAAGACGCATTATAATTTGAATAATGAGGAACAATGTTAAAATTTCATTCATGTAGAAAAATCCCTTTTGAGCGAGTTTACTACTTTCATCATAGAAGTTTTGAGCTGGCTCATGCCACATGATAGCTAGCCTGTAAAATTTTAATCCCAACCAAAAGAAAACTAGAATTTAGTTCAAGATAATTTTGTGTGTGAGATTTTGAACCTGGTGAAAAGTTATCAGCCATTTCCAATGTTTCACAGTTGGAAATCAATTGTAAGACATACGGTACCTTAAATTTAGTAAAAATTAATTTAATGTGTGAAATTTTGAACCTGATGAAAATTTATGCGAGTAGAGATATTTTTTAATATTTAAAAAAAATAAGAAACCCAACTCATTGGTCTTATGGTAGGTGCCAATGTCAGTCATGCGATGATATGGAACCTATAACCATCGTAGCAAAAGTGTCGATGATATAGCAAATTTGTTGTGAAAGATCAATTGTCGTTGATCTATCAACGCTAGTTGTTCCATCCTCCTTTGGACTCTTATGCCTTATGGTGTTGGTGGAATGACAATTATGTCAAGTATGTTGCTTGTTAACGTGTTTGATAAAAATTTAGAAGGGCCAACTTTCCTAATTTTGTAGTGGCTTCAAGGATACTACCAATTAGCATGTTTGAAGCAAGAAATTGTAAAAAGGAGAAGAGCAATTTTGTAGAGATAGAGGAATTGTATCCCAACATGTTGTTGAATATAGATAAAGGAATCTAAGTTCTATAGCAAGTCCAATTTAACTTGAATTCTTCTACTTGAGTTGTTTATGGAAAAATTAATACTTGATGACTAAGTGTAATTTCCTAGAGTTGAAAGGACGTGACAAAAAAGATTGTTAAAATAAATGTCTAATACTTAGAGAGATGTGCATTTTCTCAAAGAAGTTCAATACTTCAACTCATAAGACTAATGAACAAGGAGAGATATTCCAACTCGACTAGATGACCCAATTATCTTGGTCTAGTCTTTGTCAAATATTTTTTGAAAGAATGATTGGTTGAATGTGTGCAAAATTACAAAATATTTTGTAGTATAGCCCCAAATAATATTAATGTTGATATAAAGTGTTTGGAGCACTTTAAGATACCCAAATCATGGTGGAATTCTTCCTACCAAACTTTTTTCTCAACAACGCAAAGTTCACAATAAGGAGAGGCTACCAAGAGATGGAGAGATACTACCGTCCAAATGTAATCCATAAAGGGTTATTTCAAAAACTATTTTTGTGTGCTTTTTGTGGGAAACAATCTTCCATGAGTATAGCTTCTTTGAGTTTTCAATTGTCTAGTTGTACAAAATCTGTGTGCCGATTTGTTGAATTTTTCCATTTTACTTTTATTTTAAAAACTTCCATAATAATAAAGTAAACATCTTTTTTTCCTTTCAATACAAATTTGTTAATATTTATCTTCAAAAATATTTTTCTCAATAAAATGAATTTTAAGATTACAATATTCATTGAATTTTTTACCCAAATTAATATATGAACACGAAGAATCATCAATTTCAATTCAGGTAACCATAATTGATAAAATAAATTAAAATGCCTTAATCAAATAACATATGAAAAGCATTTGGAAGGAGAGGAAAAGCATAAAGAAAAAATATGTTAATTTTTCACAAAGATTCTCAACCAAGAATGTTGCTTTCAAAATGTATGAAAAAACCCAAACATAAAAACAATATGCCACTTCATTGTGTACATTTTTCAAAATACTTAAAATATATGTAAACTAGGAAGTAAAAAACTAAAAAATGTAAAAAAATAAATAATTAAATGGAGATGGAAAAAAAAATAGAAAACATAAAAAGCACTCACATTCTATTCATCAAAATATCATATATTATTTAATTTTCAATACATATTTCATGAAAATAGCATTATGGTTGACTAAAAGATAAGTCATTTAGGGAATCGATACACTCCATAAAATGGTTTTATTTTTGGAGGTACCATCCAATTCCATGCTTTTTCCCACATAATTATTAATGTTGCAACTCCACCAAAGCCAATTCCTGCTCCTAATCCTAATGCAATTAATGAGATATGCTCATCCACACGATTCAACCATCCTTGGCAATCCTCACATTCTATTCATCAAAATATCAGATATTATTTAATTTTCAATACATATTTCATGAAAATAGCATTATGGTTGACTAAAAGATAAGTCATTTAGGGAATCGATACAATCCATAAAATGGTTTTATTTTTGGAGGTACCATCCAATTCCATGCTTTTTCCCACATAATTATTAATGTTACAACTCCACCAAAGCCAATTCCTACTCCTAATCCTAATGCAATTAATGAGATATGCTCATCCACACGATTCAACCATCCTTGGCAATCACTGACATTTGGAGAGACTCCATCTCCTTTTTTGGGGGTAGCTTTATTGCATGCTTGTAAAGGATACCCACATAGGCATTTGTTCCTTTGAAATGAAGCCACACTGAAAGTGTCCATCTGCGTTCCTTGAGGGATTGGCCCACACAATCTGTTAAATGATACATCCAGGTATGCCAACTTAGTTAATTTAGAGAGTTCTTGAGGAATCTCTCCGCTCAAATTATTTGTAGCCAAGTCTAATTGCTCTAGAGTAGATATCTCACTTAGAGATGCAGGAATTTTCCCTTCCAGCTGATTTCTAGATAGATTCAACAACCGCAGGCCACTCAAATTTCCCATGCTTGAGGGAATTTCTCCAATAAAATTATTGCTAGACAAATCCAAAATGGTATTTGTGAGCAACACATATGTTAGATTATACTCAAAACCTTTAATGTTAACTTGCACATCAGTGTAAAATGTACTACTAGTGAGTTGGGAAGACGAAGGTATTTGAAATCCTAGGAGTCTCCCTAAATTAAAAGGTATTCTCCCCGTAAAATTATTATTGGATAAATCCAACACCTGTAAGTTAGGAAGATTTGTGATCCAATCAGAAATACCACCCTGAAGGTTATTATAACCCAAACTTAAAATTCGTAATGATTGAAAAGATGCAAACTGTTTAGGAAGCTGGCCTATCAATTTATTTTTCCTTAAATCTAGTGCTATAAGGTTGGTGCAATATGGTAAAGATGATGGAAGATTCCCAGAGAAACTGTTAGAATGAGCAGAGAAAACCTCCAAGGAAATTGGAAACGCTATGTCTAGGGATCCACTAAGTTTGTTCTCAAACAGCTTGACACGATTTAACTGGGTACAATTCTGTAAAGATGCGGGAATATTTCCATTCAACAAGTTTTTGGATAAATCTAATGTGTATAGACCAACACATTTGCCAATATTCTCAGGGATTGTTCCACTAAGCTGGTTGTCGAACAACAACAAATGTCCCATGTTTGTGCAATTCCCTAGAGATGCGGGAATTCTTCCACTCAAGTTGTTGGATGACAAAGACAAATACGATAAGTTTTGCAGTGAGCCCAATTCTCTGGGAATTCTTCCACTGAAGTTGTTGGATGACAGATTCAACACATGTAAGCTCTGGAGTGAGCCCAATTCTCCTGGAATTCTTCCACTCAAGTTGTTGAATGACAAATCCAACCAATCTAATTTCTGCAGCGAGCCCAATTCTCCTGGAATTCTTCCACTCAAGTTGTTGGATAACAGATCCAAGTACGTTAAATTCTGTAGCGAGCCCAATTCTCCTGGAATTCTTCCACTCAAGTTGTTGAATGACAAACACAAATAGCATAAGCTCTGCAGTGAGCCCAATTCTTTTGGAATTCTTCCACTGAAGTTGTTGGATGACAGATTCAACAACCGTAAGCTCTGGAGTGAGCCCAATTCTCTGGGAATTCTTCCACTGAAGTTGTTGGATGACAGATGCAACCAAGTTAAATTCTGTAGTGAGCCTAATTCTCTGGGAATTCTTCCACTGAAGTTGTTGGATGACAGATGCAACCAAGTTAAATTCTGTAGTGAGCCCAATTCTCTTAGAATTCTTCCACTCAAGTTGTTGGATGACAAATGCAAACTCAATAAGCTCTGCAGCGAGCCCAATTCTCCTGGAATTCTTCCACTCAAGTTGTTGAATGACAAATCCAAAGTCTCTAATTTCTGCAGCGAGCCCAATTCTCCTGGAATTCTTCCACTCAAGTTGTTGAATGACAAATCCAAAGTCTCTAATTTCTGCAGCGAGCCCAATTCTCCTGGAATTCTTCCACTCAAGTTGTTGAATGACAAATCCAAAGTCTCTAATTTCTGCAGCGAACCCAATTCTCCTGGAATTCTTCCACTCAAGTTGTTGGATGACAGATCCAAGTACTTTAAATTCTGTAGCGAGCCCAATTCTCCTGGAATTCTTCCACTCAAATTGTTGGATAACAGATCCAAGTACTTTAAATTCTGTAGCGAGCCCAATTCTCCTGGAATTCTTCCACTCAAATTGTTGAATGACAAATCCAAACTCGATAGGAAGGAAAGGTTGCCCAGAGTGGGCGAGAGAGTACCTTCGAGTTCAGAAAGGCGAAGGTAACCCACTCTATTAGTGCCGTCTATGCAGGAAACACCTTTCCACGAGCATGCGTTCGCCGAATTCTCAGCTGTCCAGTTGGACAACGATCCTAGTGGATCCGATGTGACGGCCTTCTTGAACGACAGAAGCGCCTCCACGTCCCTTTTATCCTCCATTGATGTGAGGGTGCTTTCTTTTGAAACAAAATGATGATGATGGGGCTCCCTTAATGAATTGAACGTTGTGGCAGCCGCATTGTCCAACGCTGCCAACACTATCAAAAAGCAGACAATCATGGCTTTATCCATGGTGCTCTCTCTGTATCCAATGCTTTGCCTATGAATTCACTACATATACATATCCATTTTATAGCAATTGCAAAGAGTCGTAGAAATTGGTTGGTGTGATGAGTGGGTGAACACAGAGGTGATTTCGGGATTTGATTGTGTGGCAAATGGGTGGAACGCGTGGAATCAAATTCCGTGGAAAATTGGCGTGATGAGTGGAAGATAAGTCATGGATTTTGCTTTGACGAGTGCATCAATAAATCATTAACGGATTGTGGGGCAAATGAGTGGAACGCATGGAAAATTGACGTGAAAGTCTTTGGGAATTTGATTTGGGGCGGAATTGTGAAAGTCTTTTCGCTTAATACTGTCAGCTTTCACATATCATTATTTTGCTTTGAGTGCATCCCGATATTTTTGCAACCGCATTACTACAATGAATTTTTCTTTGACGATTAACCATGATTTCGGGATTTGATTGTGGGGCAAATGAGTGGAACGCATGGAAACTTGACGTGAAAGTCTTTGGGGATTTGATTTGGGGCGGAATTGTGAAAGTCTTTTCGCTTAATACGGCCAGCTTTCACATCCAAACTTTTTGCTTTGAGGAGTGCATCCCGATGTTTTTGGGTGTCTCCATCCAAACTTAAATTAAAAAAATGGAAAATATATATTAATTTTTAAACACTGCTCCATTTTGCAATTCGACAATATCATGATTCATAAAATTAGGAAGGATTATTAAATCCTAAAAATTAGGAAGAATTTATATCCTAGTTTAAGAAATTGTTATATCCTAAAAAGTAGGATGAATTTTTAAATGAATACAGGGTGGGTTCGAAATCATGAGTGGGGGAACAGAGAGACATCCTAATTTTTAAATGAATACAGGGTGGGTTCGAAATCATAAGTGGGGTAACAGAGAGGTGAGTTGTAGAAATTGACGGGATGAGTGGGGCACCACAGGGGTGATTTCAGAAACGCCTGAAATCAAATTCCGCGGAAAATTTGGTGGAACGCGTAGAAATTCTTTTTAACGATATGAGCACTAAAGCCCTTTAAACTACATTTAATGACAAGATTGCATGCTTTTATGTTTTTTTCAACGTCGGGTCCTCTAAACTACATTTAATGACAAGATTGCATGCTTTTATGTTTTTTTTCAACGTGGGGTCCTCTTCGTTGTTTCTACTCATGCCAAGGTTTTATATTGGGATTTGTGTACCATGATGTGGTAAGACTCTATATTCTGCTATACGGGCTTGGTGACATTTGACATTTTTTTTTACATTTTTGGTGTTCTGGATATGGAATTTGGTGTTTGGGTTGTATATAGTGTTGGGTTGTGTACCTATGATAGATAAGTTAGTTAAGTTTGGTATTGTATCTGTTGCTTTGTATTGCCAAGGTTTCGTATTTTTCCTCACAACATACTACTACTACTAATAATAATAATAAAGAAAAGATATAATAAAGAAAGTAGAATGGTAATAGTTATAATAATATAGCTACTTAGTGAATAAACGAGAAAACACAAAATAAGATGGTTTTGTGAGAAAAGAAAAAGTGTGATAGAGGCACAATTACATAATGGAAAGTGGATCCTAGGGATTGGGTTCTCTATTTTGGATGCATTCTTTATAAGAAAGGAGAAGGAGAAAAACATATCATTTATTTTTCTTGGGGCAATTAAGAACAAGGCTAAGGAAAGTTCACGTAGTAGTTGATTGAAGGATTGGGGGTAGTCAGCTACAAAATATATGGTGCATCTCATCATATGGTTGGGTGGAGAGTTTCCACCCACAAATTGGTTGTGGTTATTAGGATTATGAAGATGAAATGACCCTTGAAATTGTTAGTAAGTTGGTTTCTCATCTCGCAAGTATGCTTCTACTACTAACTACTCATGTCAATTATAAAATTGGTATTAATAATATTTATTTTATCAATTCATGTTATGAATTATTATGTATAGATTGTTCTTGTATTTTGTGCCATTACATATGGTATCATATCCATAGATATAACCTTCCAAACCTATGGATCCTCCCACTCTAAAAAAATAGGTTTACACAAAAACAAATTGACCTTTGAACCAATGGATTTGAATATTGTTTTTTGAATTTTATTTTTATTTTCCAACAGGTTTCTGGTTGGAGATTTTGTTCACTCATAATTCTTTTAGAATTGTTTTCACTTTCAATCTTTAAGGATTTCATTATAGTGAGTTTGTTTGGAGACATACATAATTTGAGGTGAATAGGGTATTGTGTGTGGACTCAAAGGATTATGTGTGGCCTCACTTAGAACACTAGTAGTGTTTAAATAAAACTTTTAAGTCAAGCATATTAGCTCTCAAGTCTATTGCTCTATAGCTTCAAATCATGACTATGTACATCTCTAAACTAAAATTTGATCTGTGTGTGTAGACTATGTGGAAGTAACCTTCAATAGATACTCTATAATTCGTTGATTCTCTCTCCTATTTTATTTGATGTATAATTTATAGCAACCAATAAAAAAGTAATTTTTTTGTCTCTTAGAACTAATGAAATTATGGATCCTTTAGCATAACTCCACCATCATGGAAATCTTTAAATTACATAGGTGTGGGCATGGGGAAGTTTTCTTTAGTATCCTCCCATGTCAACAAGTGTCTCTCATAAACTCTCTTAGCTTTTCAATAATAAAGAAACAAATATATTATTAATTAGTTCATTATAGATTGAGTCAGAACCTCAATATAGCTCAACTTGTGGTATGTGTTTGCTCAAATAGTGATCATACACCTCATATATAGGTGGTTTGTCCCTCTTAATCACAATATTTATGCCTTTTCTTATGTTTGAATCATTTCATGATTCAAACAATATGGAACTAAAAATGTGTAACAACCCCGGGTTGATTTTCCATGTAAATAAAATAAGACCAACATGTATTCCAAGCTGAATGGTGGGAAAAAATTACAGTGGGAATCACTTGCGGTTTATTAATGGATATGGAAATTGGCAAAGGCATTGGCAAAGGAAAAGAGGCAATAATTGGCATTTAATAAAGGAAATAAAGGAAAATAGGAGAAAAGGAATATGAAGAGACACAAATACGCATGCAAGGGAAACTAGTGAGAAAATGAAGGAAAAGGAAAGAAAAAGGAAAAGGAAAGCAAAGGAAAGAAAAGAGAAAGAAAAGGAAATTAAAGGATAAGCAAATGAAAGCAAAGGGAAACCAAAGGAAAGAAAGGGAGCGCAAGGAGAAAGTTGGATCAATAGCTTTAACAGGAAGATTTTGCACGCAGCAAGTTGCATGTGTAATTTCTTTATTGGGATGTGAATTCATGGTACATGCATTTGATTATTAATTGGAAGGGTTTCTCCTGGATTGACAATGGTTTCATTCTTGCCTTACCATTTCCTGGATAACCATGATGTGATGGGATTCATTCTTGGTTGAGATTTGGATTTCCAACAGGTTTTGGATCCAGTTGAGGTGGTCTTAAGAAAATCCCAAGGGTTGGGGTTGGAGATGGTTTTGTCTGGGAAGATATAGATAGGTGGGTGGAGATAGGAAAATTCCTCTCAGTATGCTGAAGGAATTCTAAGCGATCTAAGCTTGTTTTGGTTTTGTGATCTCGGGACCATTTTAGGAAATAGGCCCCCAGACACAGGTCTGAAGGCCTTAGCACCTGAAAGGTTAAGCCCTTGGTCCCAGCCTGTGGTTATATGAAGAAAATAGAGATAAGGGCGCTACACCAAAGGGGAGCTTAAAGGGAAGTCAGCATACACTTGTTTCATGTTATTCCTATGTTAAAGGCCCACGTTCGAAGGACTCCCGTGTACATCATAATACATGACACTAGGTTTTTCAAAGCTCTGATAGTGTCTAGTAGATTTTTAATGGGGAAATGGGCCAAAAGCTAAAGACTTAAATGGAGGATGGCACAACATTGGAGCAATACATGGGACTCAAGAGGATTAATGGCTTAGCATAGAGCCCCATCCCTCCACATAGCAAAAGACTGCAAATACGAGCACTTACAACTGACCCAAACCCTACTTCATAGAAAAAGGCATCCGAGTAGTAAAGGCAAAAGCAACAGGGTCAATTGAGCAGCACAGGAGGCCATACCATGAGAAAATTACAGCCTGAGGTAGAGGCTATCATAGGATGGGCATAAAGACTTTTTCATTTACTTTTCTCTCTGGTTATTTACTTATTTTTGTCCTGCAACATGCCTTCCTTTCAATGAGGCTTTTAATTATGTAATGTTTTGGACCACATAGCCATCTCTGATTGAGACAGCTAGTCGACCTGAAAACTGAGACTAGGCCAAAGATATTTTACTGTAACGAATTTTCTTTCTCCCCTCTCCAGATAAATAGTAGAAGGCAAGACTTAGAAAAGGTTCATAATTTTTAGAGAAAAGACTACATGCCATTTTCAGACTATTTTTCTTTGTAACTCATATCTTTTTCAAAATATCAAGGATATGGTGGTGATTACCCCTTCAAGTATTACGGTATGTGTTACTTCTATTAAACTCATTTTATGTTCATCTTTCCTCTTTGTATTCATGCAAATTATAGCTGCCAGAAATGTTTCAATCTTCCTCATAGATTTATTTGTATTGATATGTGAATGCAAGTGCCTGTAATTATATCACAGATTCACTTGTCTCAATATTGTTGATGCATATACCTGTGTGGACTATTGAAATCATATATTTCAATTTGCAACACATGAATCATAGTATCCAGCCCCTCCTTGATCCATTATTTCTTCTTGTAACTCAAATAAGTATAGAAATCCTTAATGCCTCAAGTTCTATGTGTTAAGTGTAGAACTCTTGAAGCCTTATGCTCGATGTGATGAGTTTCTCTCTCTCTTTGTCCTCTCTCATCTACTCTACAAAATCTTCTTAAGCTATAAGCCCTTGAATTATTCGGCCTCCATTATTTTCATGCATATTTCTGAGATCTGAACTTGTGAGGAAGTACCCGAAATTCATGTTTTATTTCTTTGGATAAATGAACCAACCCATTTCCTATACATATATATGTATTTATAAAACATAAGTGATGTCTCTAGTTTCCTGTAAATCATTTGAGACATACCAATTTAGATTTTCCCAGACACTAGTCTTGTAAGCAATCTAAGGTTGTCTCTGGGATCTACAACATATTTTGGCGTCGTTGCTGGGGAACGTATTGAAGGAATTTTCCCCTGGGATACGGCAAATTGAACACTCCTTGTGTAGGTGAGCAAAGTTTGTTCTGATTGCATTCACATCACCTTGGTCCACACCCCCTCATTATCATTCATAACCCTGGATTTTAAAAGGCCTCATACTTGCTTAGATACATCTCAACGGAAAGCCCCATTCGTATGTGACCCATAAAAGTTAATTTCCAATAAAATACGAAAAGAGAAAACTCCCTTTGACTGTGTTACCATCTCACCAGCCTTTGAAGTTCCCTCATCCAGTTCTCAGCCTCCTGCTGCTCACTATACAAGTGTTACTCCTAAGGTCCTGACATACCCTCCTTCCCCTCCAAACACTATGGTCTTGACCCCAGTTCCTCAAGCAAATATTAATACCCCTCCACTAATCTAGATGGCTCTTCCAGGATTTTTACTAAACAAGTATGCACCTCTTGATCTACCTCATCCCTTAAGTGTCATGCCCCAAGATTACCTAAATATTCTTCCTAGATTTAATGGGGAAGATAACAACATGACACAGAGACACATAGAAACATTCTCTGCCTTTGATGGGAACCTGAATGTGGAACAACTGGATGTGGTCATAAGACTTTATGTACAAAGTCTTGATGGAGAAGCTAGAAAGTGGTTCAAAGGCATACCAAATGCCTCCACCACTACCTAGGAGGAGTTGGAAAATGCTTTCACCAAGAAATGGGGAGAAAAGAGGAATCATGAGTACCTCCTCACTGATTTTAATGCCATAAGAAAAATACCAAAGGAGGATACTTTAGAATTTATCAAAAGATACAATAAGAAGTACAATAACCTTCCAGTTGACATAAAGCCTCCTCCAGCAGTAGCTCGTGTGGTTTTTTTGGGATCTTTTGAGTCTGACATTGGTTTTACCTTGAGAGAAAGGAAGTCTCTCACTCTAGACCAACTTCAGATCGATACCCTTGAAGTGGAAGAAAATCTGTCCTCGGCAGGGAAGTCAAGGGTAAAGCAAGAACCTACTAAACCCAAAATAGAGAAAGAAGAGGCATCCTCCTCTGGTCAAGATAGAGAATCATCAGACCCGAAGTGGGATGATCTAGAGAAACTCATTTGGAGCTTAGGTTGGAAATCTTGAAATTGAGAACAAGAACCTCACCAGACAGAATGCTCAAGTCAACAACCGGGGCTATAACCCACAATATAGAAGGCCTTCGCTACAACTACTTCCAAGGGAAATAAAGGAACAACTTGATCAGATCCCTTATCCCTTATTCTTGGAAGATGACCCCGATGAACAATTGTCAAATACACAAGAGATGCAGGGAAATATATATTATGCTTTTGCTAAAGAAGAATATGATAATATGGCTCACAAGGAAGTCATCCATCATATAGAAGCAATAGTAGATGAGGAAGATATGGATTATTATTGCAAACAGTTTGTAGATTTCATGCAAACGCAACCCCAACATAAGTATAATCTAAGATCTTCAAAAAGAGGTCAAGAGAACTAGAGAAATAAGAAGGAAGTGCTCCCCAAGTTTCTCCTCCCACACCATACAAAGGGAAAGGTAATCTCCATCCTGACCCACCCAAGACAGGAGTCTCTACAAATAAGGAGATAAATGGTCCTAAAGGGCACATAGAAAAGGAGCCACCTATTCTACCTAAAACTGCCAGCATGAAGGGAGAAAGAACAAAGCCATGAGATATAGAAAAAGTCCCAACCAACATTCAATCTCCAAAAGGAGCTCGAAAAGGTAAAAATTTGTGTTCCTCTAACTGAGCTTCTAAAGCAGCCTAATTACAAAGCCCAAGTCTCTCAATTCATGGATCTCGTCAGCTTAGCACCAACCCAGGATATTTTGAACCTCCAAGAGGAGAGGCCCATGGTTTTTCTCGGGCTGCATGTGGAAGAGTTGGACCCTTCTACTGCACCTTTCTATGTGACTTTGGTGATCCATGTCCTTTTGTTACATAATTTCATGTTGGATTCCGGGGCCTCACACAACCTCATGCCATTATTAGTAATGGAATAGCTGGGTTTGGAGATCACTAGACCATGCAAGGACCTATACTATTTTGACTCCAAGAGAGTCAAGTGCTTAGGCATGATAAAGGATCTAGTGGTAAACCTAGCTTAGATCCTGGTGAAAAGTGTGGTAATGGATATAGTGGTGGCTGGTACACCTCATTTTGGAATGCTCTTATCCAGATCTTGGGTTCAAGGTGGGTGTCTCTATCAAGCTAGATCTTACTTATGCCACCATTCCCACTTTTGGAGGTGAGCAAAGGAGGTTGTACAAAGAATCCAGGTTTGTGAAAACCATGACCCCAGCATAAGGCTCAAAAAACTCCCCAGTGCATGGGAAGGATAGCGACATCTCCTTTCTACTTCTAGAAGAGGATGAGGCTTTCCGAGAGGAAACATTAGTACACCTAATAGGACAGTCAAATCACTTGCAAGTAAAGGAAAATAAAATATGGAAATTATACTTTGATGGAGAAAACTCAAAAGATGGAAATTGAGCTAGAATATTATTGGTATCTCTAGAGGGTGGCCTGATACCCCTGTCTTTCAAACTAGATTTTGAGGCTACCAATAATGTGGTGGAGTATGAGGCACTACTCCTTGGGTAACAAAAGGCAAGAAATATGAACATTGAATGCTTATCGGTCTATGGAGACTCTAAGCTAGTTATAAGGCAGATTTGAGACCAATGCCAAGCCAAACACCCCATGTTGAGGACGTACTGAAATGAAGTGTGGGACTTAATCGATAATTTCTTCCTGGCCTTTAACATCTATTTTCTGCCTAGGGAAGAAAACAGGATGGCTGACTCTCTTGCGGTAGATGCAAGCACTTTCAGGCCCCTACAAAATCCACTCCTCATATATGAGATAGAAGTTAGACACAGGCCTTCAATACCTAATAATGTCAAACACTAGTAGGTATTCGAAGATGACGAGCAGGTGAAAATATTCATAGCAGTCGTTGGGGAGTTCGCCCACTCCACCATTGACCAAGAAGAAGAAGAAGCAGAACAATAAACCACTTCGTGGAAGGACACAATGGCTAGGCAAAAAAAAATGCAACTAAAAGGGAACACCATCACTCGTGGACTTGTTCCACTAGAAATAATTTTTAATAAAGACAACATAGTTTCCCAACAAATGGCCCTAGAGAAATATGAGCATATAGAAGACTGAAACCTCAGATCAGAGAAGGAACCCCAGATGATTAGGTTGTCCAAAGGAATCCCCTTGCAATATAGACAGAGGTATTTAGATCTATTCAAAACTTATAAAGATGTATTTTCTCGGTCTTATGATGATTTGAAGTCATTTGATACTAATATTATTCAGCATAAGATTCTTTTGAAGAGTGGGATAAAGTCATGCAAATAGATACTTAGATAGATAAATCCACTCTTACTCCCCTCCATTGAAAAGGAGGTAAGGAAGTTGTTATAGGCAAAGATCATAGTACCTTTAAGATACTCTGAGTGGGTAGCTAATTTGGTCCTTGTCTGGAAAAGGAACGGAGAGATAAGGCTATGTGTGGACTTCTGGCATTTAAACAGGGCATATCTAAAAGATAACTAACCTCTGCCCAAGATGGATAATATATTGCAAAAGATAGTGGGTGCAGCTAGAATGTCCATGATGGACATATTCTCTAGATTTAACCAAGTGGCAATCCACCCTGATGACCAGAAAAAGTCTACTTTCACCACCTTGTGGGGAACATTCATGTAAGTCCGCATTCCATTCGGGTTGATAAATGCAGGGGCCACATTTCAGAGAGCTATGGACATAGCTTTCGTAGGCGAGAAAGAAAAATCCATGGTAGTATACTTAGACGACATCACAATATTTTATAAGACTAATTAAGAGAAGGTCCTCCATTTAAAGTTCAGCTTGGAGAAGTGCAAAATGTATGGTCTCTCTCTGAATCTTTAGAAATCTCAGTTCACCCAGAGTGAGGGGAAGCTGCTTGGACACATAGTAATGTAGGAAGGAGTAAAGATTAATCCTGAATGAGTCAAATCCATCATCCATATTCCCTTTCCTAGAAACGAGAAAGATGTCCAAGCCTTTTTGGGGAGGATAAATTTCTTAAGGCGATTCATACTTAACTATGCTGAGATAGTCAAAGGTATTACATATATGCTCAAGAAGGAGAATGAAGTCAATTAGAGCATTTTCCCATGTGATTCTTTCACTAGACTAAAAGAAGCTTTGGTTGAGGCCCCAGTGCTAGTCAACCACGACTATTGAATTCCTTTCTACATATTTTCTTTTTCCTCTCCACATAGCATTGTCATTGTGTTGTTACAGAAAAATAAAGAAGGTTACAAGCAACCCATTACCTTTTTCAGCCAAGTCCTAAGGGACGTCGAGCTGAAGTATAATATATTGGAGAAACAAGCCTATGCACTGGTCAAGGCACTGAAATCATTTTGTATGTATGTGATATAATAAAAAATCACAACATTCTTCCCAACGACTACAATCAAGGACATCCTGGTGCAAGGCGACAATGAAGGAAAAATGGTAGATGGATAGCTAAAATACAAGAATATGAGCTAGAAATAAAGCCTACCAAGCTCATTAAAGGCCATAGGTTGGCCAAGATTTTATCTCAATCCAACTGCCAAGCTCTAGGGATAAAACTCATCATAGAGGAAGGCAGACCAAAGGATAACCATAGTGGAATTAAAATCACTGAGCAGAAGATCTATGCCAAATATGAGGGATCGCCCAGGTATAAGAACATTTTTCATTACCTCTTATTCCTAAGATGCCCATTAGGACTGGATAGATCTAAATACCACAGCCTGAGATTGTAGGCACATAAATACATTATATCTAATGGAACTCTCTACTGGAAGGTCCCAATGGGGGTATTACTGCTATGTTTGGTTGAGGGAGAAATACATGAAGTGATTGAGGATTTCCATGGGGGATTGTGTGGATGACACTATAGTTGGAAGAAAACAACAGATAAAATCCTCAAGGCAGGATTCTACTAGCCCACACTATTTGGAGACATTTATTCTTCAGTTAGGTCGTGCCATAAATTCCAATTGTTTGCTGAAAGAAAAAAAATTCTCCTCTCCCCCTGATCCCTATGCACATAGAGGTGCCTTTTAGACAATGGGGATTGGACTTCATTGGAGAAATAAACCCACCATTTTTTGAATGGTTCTATTGATATATGAGTTTGGAGAGGCATTTCATCAGTTGGGACTGGACTCCCCATTCTTTGGCAGACATCACAACTTGAAACAAACCTTTTGGCATATTTGAAAAGAGTGGGCCAGTAATAACCGACATGTAGGACCTTGTAGGTTTTTCTTTTGTCTGCAAAATGGCCACCATAGGGTTCACTTTGGCAAGCTCTCATGACATCATACATCTCATTTTATCGCACACATTTTCTTATGATTAAATCAGGTCCTATGCAGTATAAGTCCCCCTCTATCCAAGAATAATTAACACTTCGCTGCACAATATTATGTTTCTCCTTGGTGGAAATATTTTGTGGCAACGTGCTTGAGATTAGATAGTTAGCCACATCATCAAACCAAGGATTATGTGTTGAGACAACAAATAAATTATCATCTGGAAAATCATCTAGAACTAGTACTAAAGTTTTGTCTTGAGCAATGTTCATTCGGGATAAGAAATCTGCAGCCAAATTATCTCATCCAGGCCTGTCAATCACAGTGATATTAAATTCCTGTAACAAAAGTAACCATCTTGTAATTCTTCTATTATTAATGGGCTTATTCATAAGGAACCTAATAACAGAGTGATAAGTATGGTCAAACTTTTTGTAACTAGTAATATAATGCCTAAATTTGTTGATAGGATGGAATAGCATTAATAATTCCTTTTCAGTAATTGTGTAATTTAGCTCTACAAGTGAGATATTTTTTCTAACAAAGTAGATAGCATAAGGAAAGTGATTCTCCCGTTGTCCAAAAATAGCTCCAGGTGTGGTGCCCGATGCATCAGTACAAATGTGAAAAGGGAGAGACCAATTAGGTCATCTCAACAATGGAGAAATAGACAATTTGTCTTTTAGGTCCTCAAAAACATTATGATATTCAGTATCCCATAAAAATCTTTAGTAAGCAATTTAAACATGGGTGCTGCAATTTTAGTAAAATTTTCAATAAATCTCCTATAATACCCTGCATGTCCCAAAAAACTTCTTACCTCTTTTTGCAACATTGGAGTTGGAGTATGTGATATTACCTCAATTTTTGCAGGATAAACTTTTTTCCCTTCTTGTGATACATGATGTCCCAAAACAATTTCCTTAGTCTGCATCATTTTACATTTAATATTACTAAGGGCCAACTGAGCTTCTTGACAATGAATCAATACCTTTTCCAAGTTCTTCAAATATTGTTGAAATTCATTGCTGTACACTGTGAAGTTGTCCATATAGACCTCCACATAGTAATGTATCAAATCAACCAAAATAGCTAAAACAACTCTTTGAAAGGTAGTTGGAGCATTGCACAAACCAAAAGGAAGAACTTGTTAATCATAGGTTTCCAATGGATAGGTAAAAGTAGTATTCTCTTGGTCTTCCAGGGCTATTTGAATCTAATTATAGCCATTTTACCCATCCAGAAAAGAGAAGTTCTTTTTCCCCAATAATGTATCAAGCACCTAATTAATAAAAGGTAAAGGAAAATCGTCCCACAAGGTAGCTTTGTTCATCTCTCTACAATCAACACAAATTCTCTGTTTCCCAATTTTCTTGGGAGCTACGACCAAGGGAGATACCCATTTACTGTCAGAGATAGGATATATAAAATTTTCACTTAAAAGTTTCTACAATTCATCTTTAACAATTTCTTTTACAACTGGATTCATTCATCTTTGTGGTTGCCATAGGCCTAGCTTCTTTATTCGTGTAAATGTGATGTGTACAAGTGTCAGGATGAATACCTTTCATGTCCAAATAATCCCAAGAAATGAATTGGACTATTTTTGAACCATATTTATTACCTGTTGTTTTTGTTCTGTACTTAATTTTGTACCAATGTGTTGAAAATAGCAACAAGAAATGCTAAATATAGAAGTGATACAAATAGCATTGCTATAAATAGCATTTCGGGATACATTCCAATTTTAGTTAGTCCCTGAACTAAAATTGAGAATTAAAATTCGAATTTGTTCTTAGCAGCTATTTGAAAAATAATTAATTAATTCATCTTGAGTTAATTAGTTGGAGAAAATCAAACATGAAGTCTATGTGAAGACATGCAACGGTTTCTCCATTGATTGAGGAATTTATCCCTTAGTTAAGGAGACGAGGATGAGTTGTAATTAGTTAGCTCAATTAACTAAGGTAAGTCCAGTTAGATTAGTTCCAACAGTTTGTAGAACTAATTGTGAGTTCAATTAGTTAATTCATGTATGCATATAACTATCGCTCTTCAAATAACTGAATATTCTCTCATAAATAACTCATGCATGTCAGTTCATTCAGAGACCTAGTTGAGATCAGATGATGGGATAGTGTACTATTAGTTGCAAGAATATTCCATGGAGGATATGTCTTGCATGTAGAAGGAATTCATTCCTTAAGGATTTCACAGTTATTTATGAGTTTAGTGAGTTGTATGAGGCCAGACTTCACACAGGTGGCATCACTGGACCCCAGGAAAAACTACGCAAGGAAATAGGAGGCTTGGAGGGATGAGGGAAGGCATATGTTGTGTCTATTTGGTCTGTGAGTTTTATTGAGGGATTGTATTGAGAGCTGGATAGCTTGTGAGCTAAAGATTTGTGTAATCCGGAGATATTTCCACTTGTATGATAATACAAAGATCAGGGTTTTTTGCTGAGGCTTTCCCCAGAGTATTCTTCTGTGTTCATGTGTGATTGCTTTCTCTTCATTTGTTATATGTGTTCTATTTGATCTTACTCATAATCGATTAATATTCCGCAATTTTGTTTGTAGAATTAGATCAAGTATTTTTCTTTAGTATATTGCATTATCAAGTGATATACAATGAGAATTTCTACGTGGTATCAAAGCAAAGGTGATCAAAGCAAAGAACAGTATACAAGAAGGGAGAAGTTCGAAGTTTCAAGTTCCTTATTATAGAAATCAAGTTCTTATCACATCTATAATTTCATCAATGGCATTCAACGGTTTGAGACTCGAGTATGCCCTTGATGGCAACTCGAATTATACAACTTGGAAGGATCGCATGGAAGCGGTATCCGAGGACAACAGTTTGAAGAACTTCATTGATTAAGAAGTCCCCAAGCCTACAACAGCTAATGCTCAAGAATTGGTGGAATGGAAGAAATGTGTGGCTAGAGCAAGGAGAATCCTCCTGGAGGGAGTTCAAGACCCCATTGTCTCGAGCCTCCATGAGAAGGAGACACCATTTTCAATGTGGAAAACATTAAAGGATCTATATCAGAATAGCAGTGATCAGAGGAAGCTGGAGCTGAAAGACAAGCTTCAGAAAATCAAGTGTGAAAAGGGAGACATGATCTCTACATTCCTGAACAAGCTCACCACCTGCAGGGATGAGCTTGGAAGTGTATGGATCACGACAGCTGATGATGACATGGTAGCTCTATCTCTCCTCAGTCTTCCTAAGAGTTGGCATAGCTACCAAGACTAGGTAAACGAAAGAGAGAAATTGCCTGATTGGGAATGACTTTGGTCAAATTTGATGCAGGAGGAGATAAGGAGAAGCACAAGAGATGGATCTTCATCAAAGCAAGATGATGAAGAAAATCTAGCCTTAGAGAGTAAGGTGAGGAAAGGGAAAGGGAAGGTGTCCCATTCCAAATCTAGTTCTTCCCATGGTGTGAATAAGTTTGACAAATTGAAAGTGCAATGCTTTCATTGTCATGAGGTGGGCCATTATGCTATGAATTGTCCACAAAAGAAATCCAAGAAGGGATCAGATGGTGAGGCACTAGCCCCACAGTTCAAATTGGATTTCTCTCTTATCGCATCCATGGTTTCATCCATGATGGGATGTGTTTGGTACCTAGATAGTGGAGCTTCATTCCACATGTATGACGACAAGAATCTTTTCAGTACCTTAGAGGAGAAGGATCTCCAGATGCGGATCGATATGGATGATGATGGAAAGTATTATGTTTCAGGTGAAGGTACGGTTGTGTTTCAGAGGGAGCATGAAGCTCCTCTCACCCTAACTAATGTAAATTATGTACCAGGTCTGAAGAATAATCTTGTGTCCATTTCTATGCTAGAAGGTAAAGGCTATGATGTAGTCTTTAGTAAAGGAAAGTTATCCATGAGGCATATCGGCACTAGACAAACCAAGAGAATTGGGATTCAAGTCAAGAATATCTACAAGCTGGAGGTAGACGATTGTGCTGCATTGAGTTCCAAAGCTGAGTTGGTGCAAAGCCAAGATATTGGTGAGCTATGGCATAGAATATTGGGCCACTTGCACCATGGGGCCCTGAAGAAAATGCAACATATTTCTACTAGACTACCCAAGGAAAAACTGTAGCAAATGGATACATGCAAAGGTTGTACCTTGGGTAGGTATGCAAATCAAGACAATAGAGCTAGAGAAATCCTGGAGTGAGTTCACATAGATGTTTTTGGACCGTTCTCTATAGCCTCCACCGCTAAACAAAGGTACTATGCTATTTTTATTGATGATTTTTCTCGTAGATGTTGGATCCACTTTATGCAAAAGAAGGATCAGACCTTATTGAGGTTTTGTGAGTTTAAAACCTTGGCAGAGAAAGAATTTGGAAAGAAAATAAGAGCCTTGTGAAGTGACAATGGTGGAGAGTATGTCTCCCAATAGTTTAAGGACTTCTGCACTATAGAAAGAATTAAATAGGAGTTGACGGCACCCCATAACCCACAGTAGAATGGGGTGGCCGAAAGGAAGAACAGATCAATAGTGGGAGTAGCTCGAGCGATGTTGCATGACCAAATCCCACCACTTCATTTGTGGGCTAAGGCATGCAATACAATAGTATACTTGCAGAACAGAAGCCTACACTGTATACTGGGAATGAAGACACCAATGGAGGCCTTTTCCGGGAAGCGACCAGATGTGAGTCACTTCTGGATCTTTGGATCATCAATTTACTACCATGTGACCAAAGATGCTTGGAAGAAGCTAGATCCGACAGCTGAGTTGGGGATACTTGTGGGGTATATTGATACACCCCACAACTATCGAGTGTTCCTGCCTACCAGTCAGAGGACAGTGGTATGCAGAGATCTGAAGTTCAACGAGCAGAGAGCCATGCGAGTATTACTTGAGAGGGAGCTCAAGTTGCATTCAGAGGAGGAGCCTCATACTGATGCGGACCAGCCGCATGCAGAGGATCTGGGAGTGGAGACATCCACTCATGGAGAGTCTTCTAGAGACAGGTGGAAACACTCAAGGGAAGCTGACAAGTTGATGCTAGATGCACGAGAGAATGTGGGGCAACCATCCTCTCAGCGTAGACAGAGGAGATCACCCAAGCAATACACTAGTTACATGGCCCTAGTTGGGGAGTGTGTAGCAACCAAACCTTATTCTTTCGAGGAAGAAGTGCAGAAACCAGTCTGGGTTGGTGCTATGGTAGAGGAGTACAACTCTATCATTTAGAACAATGTGTGGGATGTTGTCCCAAGACCTGGGGACAAGTTAGTAGTGAGTTCTTGATGGCTTTACAAGGTAAAGCAGGCAGATGATGGCAGTGTTGAGAAACATAAGGTAAGGTTTGTTGCCCGTGGTTTCTCACAGGTCGAGGGGATCAACTATGATGAGACTTCTGCTCCTATAGCAAGGTACTCATCTATTAGAACGATGTTGGCACTATCAACTTAGATGGGTTGGAAGATCCATCAGATGGATGTGAAGACTGCGTTACTCATTGGGAAGATTGAGGAAGAGGTGTACATTGAGTAGCTGGAAGGATTTGAGACCTTCAATCGTGAGTCACATGTGTGCTAACTCAAGAGAGCATTGTATGGGCTGAAGCAAGCACCTCATGCCTGGTACACCAAGATTGACAGCTATTTCACCGAGTTGGACTTCACGAAGAGTGAAGAAAATGCGAACCTTTACCACATCATGGTAGAAGGTAAGCCATTGATCATTGTTCTTTATGTTGATGATATGATTTTAACAGGTTATGATCAGTTGATCAAGTCTTCCAAGGAGGACCTTGAAAGAGAGTTTGGGATGAAAGACACGGGTCTCATGCACTACTTTCTAGGCATGGAAGTGTGGCAAAAGGATGAGGAAGTATTTGTGTCTCAAGGCAAGTATGCCAATGAGATACTCAGATGATTCCACATGGAGATGTGCAAACCCATAAAAACTCCGCTAGCAGGTAACCGAAGGAATGAGGATACTACTGTTTATCAGTAACTTGTGGGTTCACTAATGTATCTAGCGAACACACAACTAGATTTGTGCTTTGCGGTGAACCTATTGAGTCAAGCTATGGTTCAGCCTACCAAGCTGTTTTGGAAGGTAGCGAAGCATGTGCTAAGATACCTCAGAGGCACATCTCAGTATGGATTGTGGTACAAATAGACAGAGGACATGAAGCTTCAAGGATTCACAGATGCTGATTGGGAAGGGAGTCCATCAAACCGGAAGAACACTTCTAGAGGAATATTCAACCTTGGTTCAGCTGCAGTTTCTTGGCACAGTAGGAAATAGAGGTCAGTTACACTTAGCTCAATAGAGGCTGAATACATGGCTACCAGTCAGGAAGTATGCAAGGCCATTTGGATGTGGAAGACTATAGTGGGATTTTTTGGTCAGAGAATGGATCGAACTATGATCTATTGCGATAATCAGAGTTGTATCAAACTCTCTGAGAATCCAGTATTTCATGACAGGTCCAAGCACATTGATATCCGGTACCATCATTTTCGAGACTATGTGGTGAAGAGGATCATGTTGTTGTTGTATGTTTCAACCAAGGAGTAGGATGCAGATATTTTGACTAAGGCATTGTCAAAATGAAAATTTGAGTTCCATAGAGACATGATTGGGGTGACTGATAATCCCTTTCTTGTTGAGAGGGTGTGTTGAAAATAGCAACAAGAAATGCTAAATATAGAAGTGCTAAAAATAACATTTCTATAAATAGAATTTTGGGATACATTCCAATTTTAGTTAGTCCCTGAACTAAAACTGAGAACTAAAATTCAAATTTGTTCTTAGCAGTTGTTTGAAAAATAATTAATTAGTTCATCTTGAGTTAATTAGTTAGAGAAAATCAAACATGAAGTCTATGTGAAGACATGCAACAGTTTCTCCATTGATTGAGGAATTTATCGCTTATTTAAGGAGATGAGGATGATTTGTACCTTGAGTTGTAATTAGTTAGCTCAGTTAACTGAGTTAATTCCAGTTAGATTAGTTCCAACAGTTTATAGAACTAATTGTGAGTTGAGTTAGTTAATGCATGCATATATGTAACTACTGCTATTTAGATAACTGAATATTCTCTCATAAATAACTCATGCATGTCAATTCATTCAGAGACCCAGTTGAGATCATATGATGGGATAGTGTAGTATCAGTTGTAGGAATATTCCATGGAGGATATCTCTTGCATGTAGAAGGAATTCATTCCTTAAGGATTGCACAGTTATTTCTAAGTTTAGTGAGTTGTATGAGGCCAGACTTCACACAGGTGGCATCACTAGACCCCAAGAAGAACTACGCCAGGAAATAGGAGGCTTGGAGGGTTAAGGGAAGGCATATGTTGTGTCTATTCAGTCTGTGAGTTGTATTTAGGGATTGTACTGAGAGCTGGATAGGTTGTGAGCTAAAGCTTTGTGTAATCTGAAGATATTTCCACTTGTATGATAATACATAGATCGGAGTTTTTAGCTGAGGCTTTCCCCAGAGTATTCTTCTGTGTTCATGTGCAATTGCTTTCTCTTCATCTATTATATGTGTTTTATTTGATCCTCCTCATAATCGATTAAGCTTCCGCAAGTTTGTTTGTAGAATTAGATAAAGTATTTTGCTTTAGTATATTGCAATATCAAGTGATCCACAACAAAAATTTCTACACGAAGTACAATGTTTTTGAAGCGCTAATTTCAACAAGTTGAGAAGTTTATTCACTTCTTTCTTCCATGGTTTCCATAGTAAATGATGCAAATATAGTAGGGTGACAAGTTTCCTAAAATTCACTGTTGAAAGCATGATGATAGCCATTAAAAGAAACATGATAATTAATGCAATTAATATCATACAAGAATTGCTGCAAAACATGGTCATCAGATTGTTCTTGAAATCCTCTTAATTTTTCTAGAGTTAATAAGGGGAGCATACAGTTTTGTTCTCCATAGGGATTCTCCAGCCAAAGAGGTATTTCAACAACCAATTGGGCAGATGGAAAAAGGTCAATGTCTGATTTTGTGATCCATTAGAAATAGTCATTTATCCATTTCTGCACCCAATAATAGCATCAATAGTGGCTAGCCAAGGTTTCCCTAAAACTATTGGATGTTTGGGTTTAGAAGTTTTTGGGAAAATTATAATTAAATCAATTGGGTATTCCTAATCTAGGTTCATCCCTTCTTACACCCACAATATGCATATACAATGCATAAGCACATTAGTCCCAGGTATTTTAACTCTATAAGGAGTTCAATCTTCATTTACTAAGGTTTTAGGCCCCCTTTCATAGTCTCAAGCGGAATGATTTATAGAATAATAAAGTTTAACCCTTACCTCACATTTTCCCTTTATATCAGAAATCAATCACCCCTTATAAACTTTAGTTTAAGCCTTATATGCGCTTTAGGCCTTCATAGCATTGTTGCTGCATATATATAACAAACCCCTCTTTAAACTTTGGTTAATGTGGACATAACCACAAAACATTCAATCGATGTTTTATTTCTATTATACATAGAAATACACATAAATGGCATAAACTTACCTTTTCCACCTTTTTAAATCCTTTGCATAGTTTCCAAAGTACACCTTTATCGTAATCACTCATCGCAGTCTCTGCATGCCACATACAACTCTTATCACCCCTCCGACTCCGATATGCGACTATCGGAAGCGTTTAAATAATGCTTAAACCTTAAAATACTTTCCACCACACTTTAACGCAATACAGGAAATACAGAGGAAAACCCACTCCGAACACATAAGCGGATCTCAAAATCTATACACCCGCATTCATATTTATCATCGAGTCCATTAATACCAATTATTTCCACATTGTTGCTCTGATCTCCGAAACACCTGACCTTCGATCTCTGATCTACCCAAACTCCGATCAGTGCTTATCGTTATTGCCTATTGGCTATCACACTGTCCTTCAGCTCCTAACCTTTTCCACTTAAAAGTTTTGATCCGACATGACTTACGGACCCGATGGGTTCTAGGTTGCAGTATATAGTTTGTCGGGTCTTCTCCTAAATCGCATGTCGCACATCGCATTTTGCTCAAGACTGATTCCTCCCTTTGATGTATTGTGATGCGATATTACCTGTTCCACTCTCATGATTTAATCTTGACTGTTGATCTTCCAGATCCAACGGCTGTTGTGCATCAATTATTCACTTCTCCGCTACTCTGTTTACTTAATTTTTTACGCTATTTCTTCAGCATTTCGCTGTGGTTTTGGATTTCTTCAAAGGTTCTTTGTCCTTTGCCATTCTGCCACAACTCTCTCCTTAATTTAACTCCATTCATGCCTTTATGCTCCTCCCCCTTCACTCTAGCACTAAAGGCTTTCTTCTGTACTATCACTGTGTGACCAAGCCGAAACACAAACTCTATGGTTCTCTCCTCGGACCATTCGCTGATTAACAATTCTACCCGACACTCCTTTGCTAGAATTGTTGTCTCTAAGACAACTCTACCCACAATAGCAACTATGGAGCTGCCTCAACAACTTCTACCCAACCACAGCTCCAATTATTAATTCGTCAATGAATTATTTTTCATGTAACAACTCAATACCTTCCTCCTTTGAGAAGTCTTCTTCATCATACTCTGCTCTAGAGTACCTTTCATCCCCTAAAACACATTGCTCCTCATACTTCAGTTCAAGAGCTCTATTCAGCTTTACTTTAGAGTATTCATCTTCTATAAGATGTCTCGTGTCATGGAATATGAGACATCGGAAGGGGACACCCCAGAAGTCTAGCCATTGCACCAAATGTGTGCCCTCCCATAGAAGTTTGATTTGGTATGGGAAGCCCGCTCTCTATTCCTTTTCAATCAATATCCAAGAAATTCTTTTATCCCGAGCTCCCAAACATTGTGGGTCAATGTAAACGAACTTCCCAATCACATTCCCTATATCCATGAATACTTGCTGAGTCCAGAATTCAATCGGAAAACCAGGAAATTTAACCCATATCAGTTTATTTTTAAATGTCTCCTTAAGGGGGTTGAATCTGATGTACCATGGATGTGAGCCAAAAAACCCCTCCCCTTAATCCATGGCAGTGCCTTGATTTTATTTAAATCATCTTGGCTCAGGAAATGAAAATTGTACCATCCATTCATCAACCGCACCACCGAAGGCATATATCTCAGAAGAGACTTCTATTTTATTTCCACCTAACACCTCATCTCGCCTTCACCCATTTCAACAAAGTGCCATCTACCAACCAGTGCTCTCTTCTTCAGACTGTTAACCCAATCTATTAAAACATCATGGCCAAAACTGAGAACATGCGCCAGAGTGGAAATATTAATAGTACGATGTTGTTTCCAGGAACGTATGTCCCTGCAACTGTGTAGCTCCCCATGTGTACCGAAGATTGCATGTCCACCACTTGGCGAGACCTTTGGGGCGTCCACCAAGCACCAAGTGTTTTTGCATACGAGTCCACCATCGAGCTCCGACCCAGAGAAAATTCGGTGATTCAATTCTACCTCTAGCATGACACGAATGAATGCTTCGTGTGCCGATGTATTTGACTCAAAAGGGTCCATCCTAGACACCATGCAATACGTATGACAAGGTGTGCGAAAGTAGAGGAATAAAAACAATCATAAAAGCATGTCAGAGTGGTAGATCAATTATCAATTAACAAGTGTATCCCGCAGAAATCTCCCAACAAAAATATCTTGGAATGATGTTAATTATTCATATATTTAAATATTT
>APFE030487266.1:0-48151 GCA_000404065.3 Pinus taeda | reverse complement strand
ATATATAGAAAGGAGGTTTTTTCATTTGAATCATCCAAGAATTGTTCATTTATGTAATGTAAAGGAGGTTGGCCCCTCGAAGAGGCTGAATTCTAAGGTGTTGATCTATCTTTTCTATCTTTTTCTTGAGTTGGTTTTATAACATTTGGTATCAGAGCTTTGGATTCTAGAGTTTTGCTGCTCCAAACAAGTCATCGTGCAATTTTCGCTATAACGTTTTTCTGTGATGTTTCAGAAGCTAGAAAAACAAACCCATTTGATAAGAAATCGCGTAGAATCCCGGGTCCGAATTTCAGAGCTTTTCACGCTATATTTGCGGAGATATGCTCTGAGGAAGTTGGTCTTTTTGCAGACTCTTGAATTACATTCCAAACTGGTGACCTAGGGAAAATAATCATAACTTTCTCTTTGAGCAACAGATTGAAATTTCGCAAGAAGTTACCGAAAGAGGACGGACTGTAGTTTCTTGTATATATTTTTCAAAGCCAAAGCTAAAAACAGTGACTCGTGGCATGTCATACAAGTTTTCTCTACTGAACTAGTCTATAATCAGCTCACTGTGGGAGATTTTGCATAAATCTTCCTTGGAGAATCCAATTTGGATCTGTTATGAAACCAGCTCACAAAAAGATAGAAAAGATGTTGAACGCCTTAGAATTCAGCCTCTTCGAGGGCGAAACCTCATTTACATTACATAAATGAGCAATTCTTGGATGATACAAATGACAAAACCTCCTTTCTATATATTGGAGTCTAAGGAGTCACACTATAACCCAGCTGACCTAACAATAATAATATAAAGGCACAAAAATAACAATAGAGGGATTTTATGGGGCACAGTAATAATAATATGGGGACAATAGGGGCACAATAATATTAACAAGGGATACAACTACAATAGTAATGGGGTAATCACTAGTATTATAGGGACCTAACAGGGTGACCCTTGACATTCCCCTTTGTGACAGTTCATCTACCCTCATGACTCTTCGTATACTCTATGACTGTTATGTCCAACTATTAAGACTTGAGCTTCCACTTGACACGACTTTACATTACAATGTACATGTGCTCATGTGAGACAAAATGGATTGAGAAAGACATGCAAGACATCTTTGAAACTCAGTTCGTTGTAGTGAGACCAACTCTTTGACATGGTTGTGATGGTGAAGGTGGTGAGATGATGCCAAGATTGGTCATTCGTGATGGTGTTCATGCACTCCATGGTGACATCTTGCTGAAGTGAACTCTTGCCTCTGTTGCATCTGGGTGCATTGGTATGGCTCCTCTATCCAACTCATCTGCCAACATGCTCATGGTATTCTTGGGTGTGGACAAACTAACAACACACTGATGCATAGTGTCCATGATGATGTTCTAGTGTGTGTTAGTGGTCATGTGCATCAACTGTCAACTACATGTTCAACTCTAGCTGGACTTACTTCCTGTCTTCACCTTGGTGTGTGTGTTGAATAGGTTAGATAACATGCATGCACACAATGAAATGCATGTTGTTGAATCCCTTGCATACGATCAACAACATTGCTCACCATTTTTGCTCCATGCAAACTACTGGGATGGATCTATAACTTGTATGGGCATAGTTTCATTCATGAGTGCATGTTGTGCCCCGTGTTGTTCCTATTCCTACTACAACTCATTTGCTTGTCTATGCAGCTCATGTTCTTCCTTGAGTTGGTGCTTCAACACATGCAACTCCTTCTTTGTCCCATTGTCTGTCTTCACATGATATCCATGTCATGTTGCCACCTCATAGCCCGAGTCTCCAAAATTTCTTTCATCATCAGTGGATTTACTAGAGCTTGCAAATTTCCCCACGTCTATGTTGTCAACAACCTTCCGCTTGCATTCGTTGCATCTGGTATGCTACCTTCAACTATTTCTCATGATGTTGCTCATTGTGATGTTGCTACTATCATATTTTGATGTCCTTGTCTATGAACAACTTGATGTCTTCGCGGGTAGGCTAGTTCATAGACACTTGATCGACTAAATCCCCAAGTGTTCTCTAAACGGTGTCATCGTCTGTACTCTCCTCGAAACTATTATACCTATATTGCTGGGAGGCAAATGAACACCTGCAATACTTGGAGACATGGCAACACCCATGGAATGAAATCTGTCAGTCGAAAACCAAAATGAACTTCAGAAATGATTTGCAATATACCTGCGTCATTGATCATGAAGGTCGCACAATTTCAACTGAGAGGTCAAGAGACTGACTGCCAAGACTACGCAAGGCATAGTCTGGGCTGTCGGAATTCTGAATCAGTACTAGAATTGTGTAATGCATAGTCCAATATGGCTGTTGATTGCTAGAATTCTGCAATGCACAATCTCAACTGGCAACGTTTGCATGCTCAATGATTGCATTGCACAATTTTTTGGGCCAACACTCATTGTGCCTTAGAAATGCACAAAACAATCCTTGAGGATAGTTCCTGGGAAGAAATGCACATTTCTAAAGAGGAATAAAGAGCCTTCCTTCCCCAGATTGTGCAATGTTGTCTCAGTGAAGGTAGAGTCCAAGCCAAGGCTAACCAAACTTGCTGACAGACAACTGAAAGAAAATATGACAGTGAATGCATGGTGACACTAAGTGAAACCAAAAGTGATTTACAGTGAATGCATGGACACTAAGTGAAAGTAGAAGTGATTGAAAGTGCATGCAAACATTGAATGAAAGACTAAATAAACAGATCAACATTCATATGGGTGAAGCGAGTTTCCAAATCGGCGACCGCTCGTGCAAAACAATTTCATGCATACGACAACAATGAGATAGGAAGAAAAACTGTAACGGTGCTAGTATAAGTCAGTATGTATGAAACCGATAGAAAGAGCTCACTGAAATCAAGTATAAAAGATACATACGAAGCAGAACACAACAAGCGCCATAAATGCAACACAAAACATGGGAAGCGGGCTTACCCTGAAACATTTGTGTTGAATGTGCTGACATCTCCTAGATGTAATGTGGGATGTTAGAGCTACAAGGTTGATCTGAGGAATGAGGTCTTTAGTGTCTAGTTGATGAAGTTTGATAAAATCAAGGTTGTGATGTGCATGCCACAAATCTAGGGAAAAAAACAGTTGGTGGGAGGTTTCTAAAATGATACTTGCATGTAACCTCCAACTGCAAAAAATAGGTCCCTGAAACAAGGGATGCCTTTGTATGCTACCTTGGGAGAAATAAACCATGTATGCAAGTTTGTCTTTCTCGGTCCCCAAGGGAACCGGTCAAATCCGCTGCACATGCAAGAGGTTACTCAACTGCTGGGGAAAATGCACATTTCTAGCTAGGAGCTAGGCTAGCTGCTCAGAAGATTTGCACAATTTCTGGGGAGAGGAGCTGACTACTACGTAGATTTTCACAAATTATGGGCTGAGCAGTCCACCTGGGAAGGATTGCACAATTTTCTGGGTGAAGATTGCTCAACAAAATCGTGCAATTTTGGGGCCTAGCAGGCTGCCAGTCAGGATTGTGAAATTTTTGGTGGGAAGGCTAGTTTCCCTCCAGATTTGCACAAATTCTTGAAGGAATTTCTCAGCTTGCTAGTGGACCAAGTTTGGATGAACATCTTGTGAGGGGAATGCATCAAGTTTTGGTTGACAAGTTGTCTTTCTGCAAGAAAATTACTGGAGCTTCTGTACTTGATGAAGCAAGACATGCTGCTGTGAAGGTTGGTAGGGAGGCTCCAAAATGAAGCTAAGGAAAACTTTTGGAGGGTGGTTGTAGCCGCTACAACACTTGGCGACACGCTGGTAGAACTCAAGCTCTTTTAATGGACCTTGTTCATGAAAAGAAAGTCTAACAACTCCGAAATTATTGTTTAGTTCTCAGTTCCTCATGGTTTCCACACTAGCTTGATTATAATATGTAGCATCTGCCAAGCTCATGGTCAATTGACACACATTCCAAGCCAAGGCAACATAATTTTTTCAATTGGGGTTGAGGGGTATATTGGTGCACAAGCAGTATAGTCGTCAGAGTCTTAGTTTCATCTCTAGTGTTGCTCAGCTGCTAGTAAGCCTAGATAGTACCCCGACAGACTCACATAGGAACACAAGCATGGCTCCAATGACAGCAAGCCTAGTTAGTACCCTAGAAGAGTTACTTGCATCACCTCTCTGCACACGAAGCCTTTCTCTTCTTTTGCCTTATCCATATTTCATTTTTCCAAACATTTTTCACTTTTTCATTTTTCATCTTCATAATTGTGCATAACACTTATTCATTTTAGAGGTGGAAGATGGATCATCCCAACTTATTGAGAGAAAAAGAGGTTGCTCCTGTAGAGAAGTAGCTTATTATACCTTTGACCTGCCTATTAAGGTTCCCCCCCTCACCTTACTCTACTTGACTAAGATGATAAGGATTAACCCAAAAACAACTGACTAGAGTAGGTGATACTAGTGAGCACACAAGCATTGTGTTTTCACCAAGGTTCACCTCGAAGAGTAAATATTTTCCATTGACATATCATGGAATGAAGACAGTAAGTTCTTACATAAGAGAGTGGACAATAGATAACCAAATGTTGATAGTTGTACAAGTCCTCTCATACTTTACCAACTTGTTTCAAGAGTTATACATGGTTTCATGTGAAACTAACCTATGAACAAAACAAGAAAACAAACAACAAATAAAAGAAGAAGCAAAAGCAAAAGAGAAAGCAAAGAAATTATGTAAACAAGCAAGAAATCAAAAAAACCAACAAAGAAAGTAAGAAGAAAAGAATGCAAGCAAATAGACTGAAACAAAACACCACTCCTGCTCCTAAGCTACTGGTGCATGGGCCATCTCACATGAAGTGATATTTCCAATGCAGCCACTAGCACATTGGTTGACCCATTTTGGTGAAGGAATGGTTCACGAACAAGACAACTATGCGAACAAGAAAACTAGAAAGATATAAAAATGAAGACGAACACACTCTGAGTTTACAAGTGAGCACATAATAGAGATGAGTGGAAGTGCATGACGTGCACTTTGTGGAGATGCCATGGTGCTATGCTACACTTCATGCAGATGTTGAGTTTGTGAATTCTCTCGACAGCGACATGGAAGAATATGTGAGAAAGGTAGATCACTTATGTTGTGCATGTGTGCTTGCTGTGTAAGATTCCTCCAACACATGAGTGAAGGGATCATGCAGTTCGAGTGGAGGAAGCAAAATCTAGGTGTTTGGTTTATCTTCAATGGAAATTAGAGAGTGATGAGGAACCTTCAGTGTTTCAACAATTTCCTGACCGAAAGTGAAACCAACCTCAGGACAGCAAGGACCTAACATAACTATCAGCTCGGGCTGAAGTGCCTCGACATTCTGTGGGGTTTTGGACTTCGTTGACAGATAGATCATTCTAGACCAGTGCCTTAGATAGATTAACAATGATTGAATCAACATCATGATTATATGAGGAAGTGGATAGATCATAAAAACTAAGATTAGAAAATTTAGGATGTTCGTTGGCATCCTCATCATTTGATGAATCAGGTAGATGGGAAGAAGAGATGTTCACCGTCTATGTTTTCAGGAAAGATAGATGATAGATTGGATGGATTTTTTGACGAAGATGCGTCCTCTCGGCACTATAATGATAGACTAACATCTGACGTGTCCTATGAATGTTCGAAAGTAGAAACATTCGGAAATGAGTTTCACAGGGGAAATAAATAGTGACAGAATCATAATGCATTTCAGGGTAAAGGGGATGAGGCGTGACTAGAAGGGAGTCATCCTTCACTGTAGGTTCTTCTTTAGATTCCTGCACACACTCATCATGAATGATGGCATAGGTTGGCTACATAGCACCAAATTCGTTGTCAACTTGATCCTCGTTCACAATAGGTGAGGAGTTTGGAATGGAAGAACACAAGAAAGTATAATCTAGAGGATCAATAAAACGTGAGGATGGAGGTCGACGGAATGAATCCATGTGACAACCAACCGATTTGCAAGGCAAATCTATGCATATATCAAGAGCAGGTGGGGTGGGAGGATGTGACTATTCAATAGGGGTATGTGCATGATCTCCCACATCACTCTGCAGTGGTGGAGCTTTTTTATGAGGTGAAGGTAGGCAGTCACTTGTGACAGTGACTGTGCCTAATTGTAATTGTGCAATTCCATCACTGGAGTGTGAGTGTGATTTCGAGTGATTTCAAGATTTGTGAATTTTCATATACATAAAGAAGATACTCAAATATCCCATCGAGAAATTCCCAATCAATATCATCTTCAGGGAATCTATATGGAAGATTACAAAAGCGTTTGTGAAACTATTCAACAGATTCATTGGGTGCTTTTTGTCATTTTAGAATTTCTTTGTTTAGTGCTTTATAGTCGAAGTGATTGAAAGCACAATCTATCTCTGTGACCATATGAGTAAGAGAATGAATATATTTTTCGAGTAATGTGGCACACCAGTGCAATGGGTGCCCTCAAAGGGTGTAGACAAACAATGCATAGTTCATATATTATTCAAAGAATCCATGTCTTTTGCATGAGCCTACAATGCTGACCGCGTGCCTAACCAAGGCTACATAGCCTCCACCATCAAATGTTTTATGAGACAAGTTATCAAAGTTATTTTCTGAGATTATGAAATCATTTCCATAAGACATACACTCTGGAAGAGAAACTCAGTAGTTATTCATGATAGATATGTAGAGATCCAAAGCAGATGTGAGGACTCAACTTGTCATCTAGCCCTCCTTCTAGCGCCAAAATTTTGACGGTGCTAGGCCCACCAATATGTAAGGGGATATCTTTGGTAAGAATTCCGAATTATACCTCAAACCCTTTGGTGTAGGAGTCCCAGGAGTGGGTCATATGGTAATGCCTTGACAATGAATTCACACAGAGGCAAGTAAGATGTCTCTGTTGGTAGCAAGTTTGTGACAGCTACAACAGGCCAAGGAAGGTGCATGAGAGGTTCTAACACACTAAGGGTGAGGTGAATGTGCCCCTTCGAAACCTATAATAGTACATGGCTTGGAAGGGAACACACTAGCAAAGATGCATCACAAGATGGAAAGCAAGTTAGTGAGCAATCTAAAGTGATGGTTAAACCAACAAAACATTTTAGAAAGATTCATACATAATTATATAGAATAGTCCATAGATGTATGCATAAGCAAACAAATACATATATCATTTAGAGTAAACCAGATAACATAGAATACAATACAACATATGCATGAAACGTGTTGGCTCTATTATATTGAGTGTAAGTTCCAGTCATATAATACATCCATGTCCAACCACTAGTCGCAATAGTGGAACGTTATAGCCACAACCACCTACTCCTCCAAAGAGATGTACTAGCTTTACGAAGTGAAGAATCCAAGGCTCATTGCAATACTGTCCAAGCTTTCTCTAAGATAATCCTATTGAAGCTTAGTTGACCAAAATCCTTTACAATGAGTTATGAGGTTCTATTTATAGCAAAGGGTGGGTTGACCCTTGACATTCCACTTTGTGACAGTTCATCTATCCTCATGAATCTTCATCTACTCTATGATTGTTACATCCAACTATTGACACTTGAACTTCCACTTGACATGACATTACATTACAATGCACATGTGCTCATGTGTGACAAAATGGCTTGAGCAAGCCATGCAATACATCACTGACACTCGGTCCGTTGTGGTGAGACCACCTATTTGACATGCTTGGGATGGTGAAGGTGGTGACTTGATGGTGTGCATGTACTCCATGGTGACATCATACTAAAATTAACTCTTGCCTTAGTTTCATGCGAGTGCATTGGTATGGCTCCTCCATCCAACTCACCTGCCAACATGCACATGGTCTTCTTGGGTGCAAATGAACCGGCAACACATTGATGCATAGTATCCGTGTTGATATTCCAGTGTGCGTTGCTGGTCATGCACATCAACGGTCAACTACATGTTTAGCTCGAGTTGGACTTTCTTCTTGTCTTTGCCTTGGTGAGTGTGCTGAATGGGTTGGATCGCATGCATGTGCACAATGACATGCATGTTGATGAATCCATTACATGCGATCAACATCACTGCTCACCATGTATGCTCTGTGCTAACTATTGGCATGGATCTATAACTTATACGGGCATACTTTCATCTGTGAGTGCATGTTGCGCCTCCTGTTATTCTTTTTCTTGCTACAACGCATTTTCTTGTATGTGCAGCTCATGTTCTTCCTTGAGTTGCTGCTTCAACACATGCAACTCCTTCTTTGTTCCATTCCCTGCCTTCGCACGATCTGCATGTCACGTCGTCACCTCATAGTGTGAGTCTCCAAAGTTACTTTCATCATAAGTCGATCTTCTTGAGCTTGCAACTTTACTCTACCTCTATGTTGTCAACAACCTTCCTCTCGCATTCATTGCATCTAGTATGCTTCCTTCAACTCATGTTCATGATACTGCTTGATGTGATGTTGCTTTTGTCATATCTTGATGTCCTTGTCTACGAACAACTTCATATCTTTGTGGGTAGGCTAGTTTATAGACACTTTATCGAATGCATCCCCAAGTCTGTTATGAACAGTGTCTTCATCTCTGCTCTCTTGGAAACGATTATACATGTACTACTAAGGGGAAGATGAACATCTGTGATACCTGGAGACATGGAAACGCTCATGGCAAGAAATATGTCAGTCGAAAACCAAAATGAACTTGAGAATTAACTTGAAACATACCTGGGTGACTGATCATGAAGGTCGCACAATTTTCTGGGCCAATAGTCACTGTCCCTTAGAAATGTGAAAAATGGTCTTGGAGGACAGTTCTTGGGAAGAAATGTCGATTTTGGGAGAGGAATATAGAGCCTTCCTTCCAGAGATTACCCAATGTTGTCTCAGTGAAGGCAGGGTCTGGGCCAAGGTTGGTCAGACTCGTCAACGGGCAACTGAAAGAAAAATGACAATGTATGCATGGTGACACTAAGTGAAAGCAGAAGTGATTGACATTGCGTGCAAACTTTGAATGAAATACTGAGTAAACAAATCAACATGCATGCGAGTGAAGCGAGTCACCAAATCAGTGGTCGTTCATGCAAAACAGTTTCATTCATGCGACAACAATGAGATAGCAATGAAAAATGAAAATGATGCTATTACAAGCCAATATGTATCAAAACAACAACAAGCACTCACTAAAATCATGTAGATAGCATACATACGAAGTGAAACACAAAAAGCACCAGAAATGCAACACAAGACATGGGAAGCGGTCTTACCCTAAACCAGGTGAGCTGAATGTGCAGACAACTCCTAGATGCAATGTGGGGTTCCAAAGCTACAAGGTTGATGTGAGGAATGAGCTCTGTAGCATCTAGTTCATGAGTTTTGATAAAATAGATGTTGTGATGCCCATGCCACAAATCTAGGGAAAGCTACACTTGGTGGGAGTTTTCTAAAACGATCCTTGCATGTAACCTCCAACTGCCAAAAATAGGTCCCTAAAACAAGGGATGCCCTTGCATGTATCCTTGGGAGAAACAACCCATGCATGCAAGTTTGTTTTTCTCGGCCCCAGAGGGAATCGGTCAACTCAATTGCACATGCAAGAGGCTCCTCAACTACTGGGTAAAATGCGCACTTCTGGCTAGGAGATGGGCTAGTTGCTCAGAATATTTGCACAATTTCTGGGTAGAGCAGCTGACTGCTACCCAAATTTGTGTAAATTCTTAGCTGAGCAGCCCAGCTGGGAAGGATTGCACAATTTTCTGGGTGAAGCTTGCTCGGCAGAATTGCGCAATTCTCGGGCCAAGCAGGCTGCTAGTTAGGATTGCAAAATTTTTGGAGGGAAGGATGGTTGCCCTCTATATTTGTGGAAATTCTTGAAGGATCTACTCAGCTTGCTACTAGACCAAGTCTAGGTGAACAACCTATAAGGGGAATGCGTCAAGCTTTGATCGACAAGCTGTCTTTCTGCAAGAAAATCACTGGAGCTTGTGTAATTGATGAAGCAAGACATGATGCTATGAAGGTTGGTAGGGAGGCTCCAAAATGAAGTTAAGGAAAAATTTTGTAGGGTGATTGTAGCTGCTACAACTTAACCAATAATAGCAACAAGGTATTAATAAGAATATGTAACAGTGATAAGTGAAATTATAATAAGAAATAAATTAACATAACCTCTATTGACATAACAAGCCTCCCTAATAAGGAGGGCCCTTCCTCCTTAGCTAGGAGCTGGTAAAATCATAGCTCACAAGTTAGTTATTCAAAGATAAGCTACAAACTTATATGTAGGTTTTAATCCCGTAGAAAAATTACCTGCATAAGAATTCTAAGAACATAAAATAAATATTGCAAGAGAATAACACATAAAACGCATATATACTAAGATTCTCCCCTAGATCCCAAAACTGAGACTACTAACTTGATTTTTCATTATGTTCCTTTCATTGTTAAAATGCGCATTTATAGATGTAAGCATCCAATACCATGGACTAAAAAGCATCATGTCCAAAACCATGGACCAAAAATGATCGCATCGAAAACCATGTGCGAAAAGCATGCACAAAACTATAGGTAGGTATGCCCAACCTAATATAGGGTCCAAAATTTTTTTCCCCAGGGTGCTATCCTTGACCCCATAGAGGGGGTTAATCGCCCCCCACTGCATAGTCGACCCAACGAATGGGGGTCTCCGCCCTCCCTCTAAGCCCCCCCCCACCCCACTTGTAAACTAGTGGGCTAGCTGTGGAAAGAATATAACACAACCCAACATTCTCCCACTTGTTGTTTTCACTCCACAGGGGGCCATAGGAGAGCTTAGTCATTTAAATAGCCCTTAAATGTCCATTTTTTCTCAATGCCAAGAGAACTCCCCAGAGCTCATAGATTTTGTCAATGCATCTGTAGTATTCTACAAAGTGTCCACCTTTACCAGCAACACCTTTTTGTCTTCTATCATATCACTCACAAAGTGATACTGAACATCAATGTGCTTTGTCTTTGAATGATAAGAAGGGTTCTTTGCCAAGAAAATTGCACTTTGGCTATCACATTCTATCCTTATATCTCCCTGTGCTAACCCCATACTTGAACACAATCTCTGCAACCAAACTGTCTCCTTGCTTGCATGAGTAGTTGCCATGTATTCTACCTCTTTAGTTCATAATGCCACTATAGATTGTTTCTTACTCATCTAATTGGCTGCACCTCCAAATAGGTTAAGCACATACCCACTTGTAGATCTTCTCTAATCTAGATCTCTAGCCCAGTCTGCATCAACAAAGCCATGGATACGTAAAACTCTATCCAATCATGGTCTTCCTTGGTAGCACAAACCATAATCACTAGTTCCACGCAGATACCTAGAAAGTTGCTTCACTATTGTCCAATGCTCCTTTCCTAGTTTTGACATAAACCTTCTCAATACTCCCATTGCATGTGCAATGTCTAGTCTAGTACAAACCATTACATATATCAGGCTACTGACTGCACTTGCATATGGAACACACGACATGTCCTATTCCTCTTCTTGTGTCTTGGGACACTATTCAACATATAACTTCACACCTGTAGGAATAGGAACCTTCACCAGTTTAATATGCTACATATTAAACCTTTGCAATATTTTCTCGACATACTTCCTCTAGTTTAACTAGAGCTTCCTCTTTGCCTGATCTTTTTTAATTTCCATGCACAAAATGTAGTTTGCAGTACCAAGATATTTGATGTCATATTTGGAGGAAAATTGGGTCTTCAAGTCTTGGATAATTTCTTTGTCATTTCCAACCACCAACATATCATCCACATACAAGACCAGATAAATAACTATTACCAGGAATAGTGTCCACTCGGAGATGCTATTCCCACTAATACTGGTAGTTGTCTTAGAAACAAACAAGTAAAGTCTACTTTCACATTCCTTTATGAAAATAGATAAGAGTGGAACAAAGGAGACCAACCTTAGTCTTGCGCTTGGTTTCCTTGTTTGATTCCTCTCCTTCCTGATAGATCTTTGCCACTTCTTCTTCATCTGCCCAGCTTCAAAGAGCACCTGTGGAATCAAAACAACATACTACTATCGAAGAATAGAGATCTATATTCATAAATAACACTAAACCAGATATGTGTTAACCATACAAATGCATATATAAGCAAACATATAAGAATATGGAGGAAAACTTGAATAGCTTTATTAAGATCAAGAATAGCACGAGTATTACAACCATATGTTCTGACCCAACATCATCCTCCAGCAAGAAAGCCCTTCTTCACCTCAAGTAAAGCTTAGATCACCCAACACTATGAAGTTTCTCTAGAAAACCAACAACACTTCTCTACAAGATACAAAATTCCAGCCTCTAGATCTCTGTGATGAGGGATCCATATATAGATAATTGTAGGGGGGTGAGTCATCTTCTAGGGTCTTGATTAGTGTCCTCTCTCTGATAGTTCTTGATTCCACTTGGAGACTGATGATCTCTTACTCATCCCTGGTCGAAAACAGAGAGGTAAGTCTCAGAGGGGAAGCTTCTGGAAGATTCCATGATCTTCCACCTCGCAAATTGTCCCTGCCATTTATCCATTCCCGACCATCACACCCTAAAAAGGGGCCATTCAGTATGCATCGCACCCTTTACACTAGGAAGGTGATATGCATCGTACCCTCTGCACTGGGTATTCAGTATGGTCCAGTTTTGACCATTTTTGAGCAATTTTTAGTGGAGAACTTCTGGGAGATGATGTAATCAACTGACCTTGTTCCTTTAGGCAGTGAAGCAACACTTTTAGGGACTTAGGAGCCCTCAGTTTATGGACATTTATGATTGGGGTTGAAGTGCCCAAAAATGTCTATAACAATAACACGTCACCAATTAATTTAAAATACACACAATGATCTGCTTTGCTTCTGGTGAAGCCAAGTCCCCATATAAATGTATTAAATTTTTGATACCACATCCTTGGTGAATGTTTTAACCCATACAGAGACTTCTTTAGCTTGCATACCAGTTCTTTCTTACCCTTCATCGCAAAGCCTTCAGGTTGCTTCATGTAGATCTCGTCTTCCAAATCCCTGTGAAGAAATGTTGTCTTCGCATCCATCTATTCTACCTCAAAACCAAAAGTAGCAGCAACATATAACAGTAATCTAATAGAAGCTCCCTTGTTAATAGGAGAAAAATTATCACCAAAATCAATTCCCGGCACCTGGAAATAACCTTTTGCTACCAACCGAGCTTTGTATTTCTCCACCTTTCCTTCTGCATTTGTCTTCTTGTTGAACACCCATTTTCTACCAATGGGTTTCATTTGAGCTGGCAACTCCGCTAGATCCCAAGCCTCATTTTTGTGCAAATATTCCATTTCATAAACCATGTCCTCTTTCTAGAGTTTGCCATCCTCTGAATCTACTGCTTCCTTCATAGTTCTGTGATCATCATTAGTAATAGATAAAGAAAAATTTGAATAGAAATCAAATGCACTATACCTTTCTAGCTACCTTCTTTCTCGAACTGAGCTTCTCACACTCAGAATTTGTGGCTCTTTGTCTTTTGCTTCCTCCTTTTTTGTAGAGTCTGATGCTTCCTCCTTAAGCTCAAACACTATCTTCTTATGTTCCTTTAGTTGGACTTCATGTTTAATAACATCTTTCACCTCTTTGAACATCACATCTCGACTGTACACAACCTTCCTTGTTACTGGGTTCCAAATCTTATAACCCTTTAAAACATCCTTATACTCAATAATGATGCACTTTCTAAATTTACTATTAAACTTGGTTCTCTTCTCCTTTGGAACATGTACATATGCATCGCATACAAATACCCTCATATGTGAAAGAGAGGGTTTCTTACCAGTCCATACCTCTTGTGGAGTCTTACTTCAACGTTGATGAAGGTGATATGTTGACCAAGTAACATGTTGTCTCCACTACCTCTGCCCAGAACTCTTGTCTTAACTCGACACCACTGAGCATGCTTCTTGCCCTTTCCATCAATGTCTTATTCATTCTTTTTGCAACTCCATTTTTCTCAAGTGTGTATGGAGTAGTCTTCTTACGTGCTATACCACACTTCTTACTGAATTTTTCAAATTCCTTGCTGCAAAACTCTCCACCGTTATCTAACCTCAACACCTTTATCTTCTTCTTTTTATGGTTTTCCAATTAGGCCTTAAATTCTTTAAACCTGTCAAAGACTTTAAATTTCTTCTTCAAGAAATATAGCCATGTATTCCTTGAGAAGTCATGTATAAATGATACATAGTACATAGACTTACCCAATGATGGAACCTTCACAGGTCCAAACATATAACTGTGCGCAAGCTCTAATATTTGTTTCACCCTCTTACTACGAGAGGGGAAGCTCACCTGATTCGACTTCCCATATACACAATTTTCACATAAATCAAAATATAGAGAGCTATTACTCATACCTTCTACCATATCTTTACCATGAAATATTTGAAGGCCCTTCTCTCCATTATGTCCAAGCCTTTGATGCCACATCATGGTCTTCTCTTCAGAGACCACTAGATTTTCTGCTCCACCTTTAGGAGCCATAGAACTGATGCACTTATCAACAACAATGCTACCTTGCAACTTGTACAAAGTTCCAATCCGAACTCCACACATCAATACCATTGCTCCCTGAATCATCTTGCAAGTATCCTTCTCGAACACTATTTTTACACCTGCATCATCCAACTTTCTTACAAAAATCATATTCCTGGCCAATGCAGGAATATGCAAAACACCTAGAAGTGTTCTAACCCTTCCAACATGCAAATTCAACTTTACTTTTCTACGACTAATGATTATAGCCTTCCTATCATCCCCTAAGAAGACATCACCACCATCGTATTTCCCATACTCGCAGAACTACTCTCTATGGGGAGTGAAGTGAAAGTATGCAACTGAGCCAATCAACCATGCCTCATGATCTACATGTGTACTTGAAGAAGTGAAGCACACATCCCCACCTTCATCTGAGGTGGTTTTTGCCTCTGCAGAAGGAGCATCATTAGTTCCCTTCCCCTTTTCACGAGCTTTAGATTTACAGTCCCTTTACTAGTGCCGTTCTTTTTCTGCATTTATTGAACACCACCTTTACAGTTTTTCCTGGAGATTTAGATCTCCAAGTCGATGTCTTATTTTTGTTTCTGTTCTAGGAATATCCTTGTATAGACAAGGCATCGCCATTTTGGCTCTCCATATTTTTCCATCTCATCTCCTCTGTCAACAAGGATGAGAGTATTTCATCAAACTACAAGGCAGTTGCATTAGAGAACACAACAAACTAATGCACTTATCTTCATCTAAAATTTTAATATCAATAGACAATAGCTAACTTACCACAGTGTTAAATGCATTCAGATGCTCTGTCACCAAGTCTCCATCTTTCATCCTCAGGTTATACAACTTTTTCCATAGGAATAGTTTATTCACTAGAGACTTTGATTGGTATGAACTCCCTAACTTGTCCCACAAAGCCTTCGTCATAGCTTCCCCTGATACATTCAGCAATACTGAATCTGAGAAACACAATCATATTATGCTCTTTGCCTTTCAATCCAAATTCTTCCATTCTTCATCGGACACTCCCATTGGTATAGTATCCGGATATACCATGATCCAGTAATCTTTATCCACCAACATATCCTACATCTTAATTTTCCACAACTCAAAAATATGACCATTAAATTTCTCGATCCCTATATTTCCACTGCTCGCCATCTTCTTTCACCGCCAGAATTGATCCCACATATCTCCCATTGAACAGGGTCTACCACAAGCCTGAGTGAAACTCCTCAGCAAAAAGGCATCCCCTTGAAGCCAAAACAACTATGACACCAAATGTAGGTTTTAACCCCGTAGAGAAATTACCTGCATAGAAATTCTAAGAACAGAAAATAAACAATGCAAGAGCATACCATATAAAACACATATATACAAAGATTTTCCCCTGGATCCGAAAGTTGGGACTACGAGATTGATTTTTCATTATGTTCCTTTTAATGTTACAATACATATTTATACATGACAAAGCATCCAATACCATGGACCGTAAACCATCGTGTCCAAAACCATGGACCGAAAACCATCGCATCCAAAACCATGAACGAAAAACATGCACAAAACCATAGGTAGGTCTACTGCTCCAAACCCCATAGACGGAAGCTAACCGCCACCCTCAAACCCCCCGTATAGGGGTATCTACCACCCCCCCTGTGACAACCCACCTCGCTGCGAAGTCGGTGCAATGAAGGGGGCTTTGCCCCCCCTCTAACCCCCCCTCCCCCCCAAAACTACATGGGCTAGTCATGGAGATAATATAACACAACCCAACACTGTAGATATTGTATTAGATTTGCAAATGAAGTTACAAGATGCATAGTCTGAGGATGATGATGCCTCCCCATTCTAACCCATCTTATAAAACTAGCTTTCCTACCAACTTTATATTTGTCCATACATTTATACAAGAGAGGAGAAGGGAGTGAATTAGAACTAATTCCCATAAATTTGTATTATCAAAGTCATGGACAAATTTACAAGATATTGTGCTTGTTTTTTTTGGGAAGATCTTAGTTAGAAGATATCTTGAGATATGAGTGCATAGGATTAATATACAATAGAATCATCTTAGAATAGGCTCAAGTTGTTTTAGTTGATAACTAGTTTCTCTATTTGGGATGTCACTTGCCAATGTCCCCAACAAGAAACATGTTCCTGAAAGAAGTGCACGTAGAACACCAATCCATGAACTTTTTGGCAAAGTTTGACATGTGTCACCTAAGTAGGGATGTTTTGAGAAAAACCCATGTCATAAATTTCAAATATCCATCTTAATTTGTCTGCAAATCACATCTGAATTTGTGACCGATTATGCTTTGCATGAGTTGTTTGAATTATAGATCATGACCTTGAACCCAATGGAGTTGAAATCATTATGAGTTAGGTAAGACAAATCCATGTCAACATCCATAGGAACAAAATCCATTTTTTAGATTGTCTCCTAGATCTATGTAGATATACCATCCATAGAGGTTAGTTACTATTATTGCATGAGAACCACTCGAACGACAATAGGGAAACCATAATCAGAAAAACCAATAATAATCCTTTATAATTCATAAAAAATAAAGGATAATAATTAAATTATATTTTATCTATGACAATTAAGTATTTTAGTATTCATAAGTTTAATGTGGCACATTCACGAGGAAACGCGACAAGATGGGTGATAAAAAAGAAATAAAGTTTGATAAATTTTTGAAAATGGTTGTTTATGATGTTGAAAAATAGGAAAATTTGGCGAGCCAACAACAAAGAAAAATAATTTCATGATTTGAAGTTGGGTCAAATGAGCATAGATGAGTTTGTGGACAAATTTTCAAATATGCTAAGGTATGTTCCTTATATTCGAGAAGAAAAAGAAAAGGTACAATGATTTCTTAAATGTCTCCCTCTTCCATATAAGAAAAAATTGAGTTTGAGAATCCAAAAATAACAGGCAATGCTAACCAAAAATCTAAAATCTGCTATCAAGAGTTCAAGCAGAAAGTTGATGGATCAAAATCATGGCCTAGTAAAGGAAAATATATATTGGGAGTAGTTAGTAAAAAGTCAAAATCTGTTATTTTCTAAAATTTTGGGACAAAACCATCAACCCAAAAAGTTTAATAGAAATATTTAGAGATAACCTACATAGTCCACTAGTAGAAAATGATAAATTAGTGACTAGGTGACTAGAAACATTAGTCACTACAACTTTTTAAAGTGAAATAATAACAAAACTGAGCAATCATAAGTGACCCAACTAAAAATGACTACGTAAATGACTAATTTAATCACAATTTAAAAATATATGACTATATAATAAGAAATACAACTAAAAATGACTAATGTGAATGACTAATTTAGTCTAGGAACAAAAGTACAACTACGTAACAAGTACTACAATAATATAATTTAGTCATTTATGTTATTCTTTTTAATTGTATCACTTCAACAATCTAAATTTACAAGTGATATTGGATTGAAAGACTGTTATATATTGGTTGAAAGGTGATACTTCCTTAAAAACTTTTTTTTAATAGCCTAAATTTGCAGTTGATATTTAACATTCTGTGGCCTAATATTAACATTAAAAGGTCATATGTTTGAATCTTAAAAAAGAAAGAAAAACACTACTAAACCAACATAGAATTTTACCATCATTGTGATAAAATTATTAACCTCAACACATATTAACATGGTCATGTAGTTCATCTCAACAACTATCAACATGCGTCATGCCCAAATTTTCACTATAATTTAGTTTTTTACAATTGAAAATATAAGTATACATATAATGAGAAGGGATGTATATCAATGTCGAATAAAAATTTGAACATAGGGAGGTGGTTCTTTTTCTCTATTAGAATTTATTAGTCTAGAAGAACATAATAAAATAAAATTCAATTAATCAACCAATCCATCTATTAATATGAAATTAAAATTTTATAAGGTGAAAGGGATATAAATCTTCCACCGTGCAAGCTAGTATGTTAAGGTCCACTCCTCAGGTTACACTCTTACTTTTGATCTTTTCCTCCTCTTGTAACTGCCTAAGAATTTATTTTCATGCCTATATATCAACAGCTATTAGTCTTTTATTCTTTGATGGCTTTAGTTTATAGAGATATCTATTAATATTTTGATTTTTGATCACTTTATTTTAAGGATATTTTTGAACTATTTTGCTTAAGTTTTCTTTGCAACCTAAAAAGTAAAAGAAATTATAAGGATATTTAAAAAATATATTTATACACATGTTTAAAATTAATATAATGTGTGATCTTTTCATCTTACAACTTATGCCACTCTCTTCAAGCAAAAGGATAACCGAAAATAAACCAAACTATTTAGAAATCGTGATATCTTCCTTATTACAACCTATTCTTTCTCATCATGACCCATTTTTCATCAGATTAAGAGGTAACAGGTAACATAGTTTCATGTTTCCCTATTTTTTTTAATTGATCAAGACTCTGTCTTTTCTTTGTTAAGCCTAAGGTTTTTTTATGGTGAGGATTTTCCTCACGATACTATAGCTAGATTTGCCATTTGCCACATATTCCAACTAAAATTTCAACAAGGCTTCATATGACTACATAATTGAAGTAGACTCCACAGAACAATCCTCCCTCTCCTCTAAGCTTTCAGAGCCCAAACTCTCCATGAAAAACTGAAGGTTGTAATGCACTTGAGTGGATTACTGCATGAGTTTTTTCTCACCGGGTAGATCCCAAGTGAATAAGGCAAAGCATTAGTAGGTAGCAGCGAGACCCTAGAAGTGATTTGAAATATTTCTTCGGTTGATAGAAATAAAAATATCGCTAAAAATGCAAAAGGAAATGACATGTATTTAACCTGCATGGAAGTGAGAGCTGCACTCGTGGTGCTTGTAAACAAGCTTCTGCAAGCCAAGGCTAGAATCCTTCCAGTCATTCCACTCTTTATTGAACATATTTTGAATAATAATGATAATAAAGCTTTGGATTTTCCTGAGTCATATTCTAAAATTTTCCACGCATTTGTGAAAGCAATTTACAAATTTAAAGCTGATCTCAAGGTTGAGTCTTTTATGAGAATTTCAAAGGATTTCTTTTCCATGGTAGATGAAATTGAGGTCATGGAGGCTTGTTTTCCTGCTACCATTGTAATTAGTTTGCCCACCATTTATACTCTGTTGGCCTTGTGTGTAGTTGTAGACACTGTTTTAGGTTTGTCCTGTGAAGGAGTGCAAATTAACACGTAAGATTTTGATTTAGAGGTTTCAAGCGAGGGCTTTTCAAACAAATAAGACAACAATGTCACTAGTGATATGCAAATACTTTCATTCTGCTTGAAACTAGAAAACCCTAAGAATTTATAGTTTGATGGAGATTCTGCATTTTCGTTTATCCCTTACAATCATAGATGCCTCTATGAAAATGTTAAATTGTCACAGAACAAGATTAGGATTGAAGTTAACAACACTATTTAGGGTAAGAAGAAATCCGGTAATGTGTAGGGTTTAGGTGACACCGTGCAGCTTTAGGATTTAAAGCAGGTGGTTTTTTCGGTTTTTGTTTCGTTTTAGGCGGTTGGAAAGAATAACTTTAGCAGGGCTAAGAGTAGTGTTAGTGTTTGTAATAACCTTGACAATGATATGAATCTGAATGACAATTTTATTCAACAACATGCTCACTTAGATGCTTTAAACCATAAAGTGTAATCAATATTCTTGAAGGTTTTTTCTGAACATGAGTTAGATGGATTTCTAGTGGCTAGTCACATTCTTACCTTGTTGTATGAGACGAGACAAATTATATCTTGTGTGTCAATTTTCACACTCTCTTTACTTATTTTGCATGAAAATCTTATTATAGGTGGAATTGTAGAGAAAATCTTCCCAAGAAATATTTTTTTCTATGATGTTGTTGTTAAAGAGGTTGACAATGAAGGGGACGCTCATAGGAAAATGATATGAAGGCACATGAAACTAAGGGGAAGCCGAGAGGAAAAAAGAAGAAGAAAGAGAGCCAGGAAATTGGTTTGGGGAAGGGAACTACTATTGTTAGAAAGCTCATTGTTCAAATTATTCAAAAGAGATTACACCTAGGTAATACACCTACTCGAGTTTATTTGTAACCAGATGAATGGGAAAAGGAACTGGATTTGTTACTCGATCTGAAAGAATCGGTACTTCATATGCTATTAGAGACTACGAAGACAATTTTAGAAAGCAATGAAACTAGAATATTGCCTAAAATTTCCAATGTTTGTAATTTTTGCTTCTATTTGATAGGTAAATATTTCTCTATCGACAAATTGTGCGGAGCTACATAATTGTGAAGCATATAAAGTTTTCCTCAGAAATATTGATATTTGATCCTCATAGTCTCTGTCATTAAGACCAATAGTTACATGAAATCATTGAATCTTTTAATTTTTAGTTTATGGAAAATTCTAGCCTATTCTATCATTAAATTAAGTGTTGGCTTCCCAGTTTCCACTAGTAAGGAGGAGGTTCTTAAAATGCTAGTTTAACTATTATTGTTTTTATAAGAAAAGTCATGAAATATACAACCACAATACTTATCTAGATTGTGTTGGGTGTGGAGCATGATTATCATCCTAATTTAGAGGTCTTTGTTTCAGCACGATGTATACCCCAGGAAGATTGTACACCCCTCCATGCGGTGGGGTGTGCAGTGACTTGTCCGCCCCCCCCACGAGGGTTTGGGGGAGGGCCATCCCCTTGGCTGGGGAGTCTGGGGGCCAGCGGTCCCTCGTTCGGGGTTTCGGGGGCAGCGCCTCCGAAGCTAAAAACAGATGTAAAATTGCCTTGTAAAAGTATAGTAATTTCTAGTCAATCTGATGATCTGAATGTACAATTTATGTTTAGTTTAGGGTTTTCTACCCTAGAAGGCAACCTCTCTGTTTGTAAGAGGTTATTGTATTGAGGCTAGCGAACATATGTCTATTCTCAGAGCGAGAAATAGAGAGGTGAGACTGTGAGAGAAAACAGAGGATATTACAGTGGATTTGTTGTAGGTTGTGTCTCTTCGTTTTGCTAGATAATAAAAAGGAAGGACTGGCTGTTCAGGGTGGATGTAGCCCAAACTGAGTGAACCATGTATATTTGTGTCTCTCTAGTTTTATGTGTTTGTGTTTTTCCACATATTATATGTCTTGCATTTCTCTGTCATATATAATATTTTTCTAACAGATTGGCATGAAGTCAGTTGATTTGGTGGACATACTCTAACATTAATGTGCTTCTCATCGGTCTCCATTGTTTTGGTTGTGGTCAGTCTCCATCTACTTCTTAATTCTGAACATTTTGACTCTTGAGAATGAACTCTAGGATTATACCGTGGACTTCCAGTTGTTTCTTTAGCTTAGCCACTTGTTTTGTCAACCTTTGTTATGTTGCAACAAACCCCTCTATATAATCTTGTGTTATGCTTGCAATGAGCTTTAACATGTAGTTGCATCCCCTCTACTTCCTTAGAGATGTTTCTTTTGGCACTTGTGTCTCCCTATGTGAAGAACCATGGCTAGGTTGGTGACTATTGTCGATAGTCAAATGGTATATGTTTTTACTTGAAAATATTAGTTCAATCTTATAGTATTGATTTCCTAGAAGCTTAACTATGAAAGTTGTTTAGCTTCATTATTGGTAAATTATATTTTATTATGCTTGAATTTTCTATTATCAATGTAATGAAATCTCCCTCTTTAAATCTCTTGGAGGTTAAGGGTTCTCATATTGGTCATATTTCTATTTTCATTTCTAAGTCTCAGAGAATGTACTCAAATTTTTTGTCTAGTCGTTTGACTTTGCATGAAGGTTTATTATCTCCATGATTTGTATTGTTTGCTTTTTAAATGCTTGTGAAACTTGTTTGAATTATTTGTAGTACTTATTTTCTTTCCTACATCTTAAGTTATTTCATCCTAAAATTATTATTTTTCAATTGAGTAACATTAGAGTATTCTTATGAAGATGGGTTCTTCCATGAGTTATGCAATGATATTTTCTCTAAATGGTGTATTTGTTGTGGGACATATCAATGTTCTTCTCATTACGACTATATGCTTTCACATGCTTATTTGATAGCTTCCAGTTTATATGTTTATACTATGTAAGTCCCTAGTAAATTGTCTCTACAATGCTTGCAAACATAATTTAAATATTTTACCATCCATGCAATAAAAATTCACTCTTTAAACCAATTGCAGTTCCTCATTCCATTTTTAATTTTCATTTCTTAATCCTGCCAAATAATACTAGATTTATTTGTCTAGTAGTTTGAATTTAAATAAAAGGTTATCAACTCCATGATTCACACTGCTAGATGCTTCTGAAGCTTGGTTTGAGCTGTTTGCAGTAGTTATTTCCTTTATTGCAGAAGAAGTTATCTCATTTTGAAATTGTTGGTTTTTCAGTGAGAAGTATGATAGTATTCCTACTAAGAGGGGTTTCTCCATGACTTATGTAATGATTTTCTCTTAATTGGGTACTTGTTATGGGGAATATTAATGTTATTTATTTACTTCCATATGCCTTCACATGCTTATTTTGGTAGTGTTGAATTGATAAACATGACATGATACCCGTGATTTCGCACTAGAACATATGGCCATAAGAGAGAGAGCATTTTCCATAATTGTAGGGGTGTTCAATCGTCATGGTGTTGTGGGCCTTGATACTCTAGTTTTTGAGTTGAGAGAGACTCTGATGGGAAATTATGATTAATATTCTAAGCTAATTTATGCCCTTGCTAATCACATATTTAAGAAACATGGACTCCATATGAAGCTTGAGAATTTTGCATGATGTATATGTATTTGTTGATATGGTTGAGATGTGTAATTTAATCTGGTAATCCCGAAGAAGATTATTTAGTGATGAAATGCAATGAATTTCTTTGAAATGTGATAGAGCACTTCATGTTCATTATGTGAGAGATGAATGTTTTGAGTGAATTAATTGAGAAGTAATGACCAGGAAGCACTTTAATCAAATGAGAGAATGTTATGTCCCTAATCTTAATACACAATAATAAAACAAATATTGTAAATAGGAAGTGTGTAGTCATAAATTTACGAAGTGAGAAATTAACTAGAGATCATGCAACAGAATATGATGGTGTTTCTATATATTTTCCATGAAGAATATTACCGTGTCCCAACATAAAAATAGATGAATATGTTGAACGAGTAATAGAATTTTAGGAAGCATGGTTTCTCTCAAGCATCTTCTGAGATAAATATTTCTTTTCCTCCTTTAATATGATCATATATATAATTTTGTTCACTCTTAAATAATGTATTAGGCTCTACAAAGCTACTATTGCCACCCTCTGAAAAGAGAGTTCTAGTCATAAAAAGAGGGAAAGATAACAAAGAGGTTGTTGTGCTTTGAAAATTGGAGATTAAAGGAGGAAGAACAGGTCTATTTTAAATTGTTTTGGAGAAATTTCCATATTCTCTTAAAACCATTTCTTTCACAAACCCCATTCTTTCCTTTGTTTTTTAAACTCTAGCCACAGTGACCCTTTTTTAACAGTAGCTGACAATCCCTTTGTATTTCCAACTCTAGCTGTGTTTACCCATTCCCCTTTGAAACATCTTAAAAATATTCATAAAACATATCGAAGGCCTTTTAAAAGCCTAGGATCCACAAAGATTTATCATTATTAGCCCATTTCCCTTTTTTATACATATTTTCTCATCTCCCTTTTCCTTTTGCGCTTACGATATCACATATCTCAAAGTTTCTCACTTACAACAATAAAGTTTTGTCTCCCCTCGCCAATTGCGATATCGTAATCAGGGATTACACAAATCATAAATCCCTCCTCCACCGATATTGCAAAGTTCTATCTCCTCTCATCGACATCAAATCAGTCTTGTCATCCCTCCTCCACCGCTATCGCAAGTCCTCCTCGTTGATTATGATAGCGGATAAGTCCTGTCATCACTCCTCCGCCAATATTGTATGTTCATCCTACTGATTGTTATATCGCAAAGATATGTCTCCCATCACCTATTGTGATATCGCATAAGTCTTGTCATCTCTTCTCCATCGATATTGCATGTCCTCCCCGCCGATTGTGATATCACATCAGTCCCATCACCACTCCTTTGCCGATATCACAAGTTCATCCTACTGATTGTGATATTGTAAGTTCTGTCTCCCCTCACCAATTGTGATTGTTCTCCCCCCACCGATTCCAATAAATCCTATCCCATGGATTGTGATATCGTATTCAAGGATCGCTCAAATCACAGGTTCCTCCACCACCGAAGACCCTTCCAACTTGCGATTGCGATGGATGTCATATTTTATATATTGTAGTTTGTTACAGTTTCGAGTCCAACCCATCGGAAAAACATTATGGAATATGGTAAAACTCCCTCCCATGTATTATGATTGTGATACCAATAGGCCCTGATCAATGACCCCAAATCAACAAACATTAACGCATCTATTTTGCTTCCTTTTAGTGGGGCGGCGAGGGTATTTTTCAGCATATATCCAGCAACACAGTCGTCAAACATAATACAAAGTAAATGAAGGTATGGGGACTCAGGAAGGCTTAATGCCTTAGCGTGGAGCTCCACTCAATCATAATTTCAAAGGACTACCTGGAAAAACTTTGATGTTTCTTTGTGACAAGCAAACCCAGTCAATTGCTACCAACTGGGAGATATTCTTTGTATCATCAATCAATTTTCCTCATGTTTTTCTATTTCTTGCATTATTAAAGAAAGGAATCAAATCCTGATTGTGTTCATTTTTGGGAAGTAGAGCTATTGCAGGCCGAGACAGCTAGTCAATCAGATAGCTAGACCTTGATGAGATATTTTGTAAATGTTGATTCAAATCCCCCCTTCTCAGTATAAATAAAGGGGAGAAACACTTAAAGTGGGTTCGGAATTCTGCACCCACAAGGTCCTAATTCTTGGATTCCATTTTGGTTCTAATTTCTTGTTCATGAGGGAACAGGGTGATGTATGTTGAATGTAATGGACTGGTTATTTGGACCCTTCAAGTATTAATGAAACTCCCTGGTGATTTCAAGTAGATCAATGCATATTATTTTTCCCCTCTGTAATCTCATTCCATATATGTTTTTCTGTCTCTAAAATAGTGTGATGAAGCTGTCAACTTCTCCCTTGCTCACGATTATGTATTTGTTACCAAGTAGCAATAGTACCCGTGTTAGTTACATATTTACTTAAGTACCTATAATGTACACATATTTTCTTAAGCTTTTGGATACAAATGTGCCCATGAGTATATGGCCTGAAACCCTGAATAGTGATCCACTCCTTCAGGTCTTTCATCTCCTCCCTCTTCCATATTTCTGTTGGAACATTGTTACTTAGGATTCGTATGGTATCCCTATGCATCGAATTCTCTCCTTTCTATCCTCCTCTCCACCTTTACTACAACGTCGATATTAAGATTGCCTATTGTTGTGTTTTTGCCTCTAGAACAGGGCATTTCTCTTTGAGGCTAGCCATATTCACCCCCTGAGCATTCAGATCCATTTGTTGGCTAGATTTTACCTTCATGAAGGTTGACTGAACCAAGTCCCCTTTATTATCCTTTTAACCATGTAAAAATTGGAGTGTAACCAAAAGCCCCCACTAAAAATATTCCATGCACTCCTCTCTTTAAGATGTCCTAGGCACTGGTCTACAATCAACCCAAAGGATGTCTCTAGGAAGCCTTCTATGTCCCCAAAAGCACTCGTGCTACAGGTGCCATTAAAAGTGACAACATCTTTGTGGTGCCATTGTCGAGGAATGGATTAGAATAATTTTCCCTCGGTATGAAAAATATTTGCATTCCCTTTGTTAGTTGAGCAAGGGAAGCATGGGTTAAAGATCTCTCACCTTGGTGACTCCACTGTTTCAATTTTATGGTAAATATCCTACCGAATCCAATGTCCATATCTCTATTTGATCATCATGGCTTTCAAGCAAACTCATACTCACTCGAATGCTAAAGCAACTAAAAAATTTCCCTACCTTTTAAACTAATATCACTCACTTAGTGGTTTTTCAAAATGGCCATTCTTGCATTCCTAGCAAACCAATTTGCCCAACTGAATTTTTCTTCTATTGTTTCTTATCCCAATCATGCCCCCTCGTTTCATGAATGGAATACCTATTTGCCTAGATTCAGTGGGGACACAGATAGAAGGCTTGACCAACACCTCAAATAATTTCATGAATGCATGGAGCAATAGGGATAGAAGGCCTGACCAACACCTCAAAGACTTTCATGAATGCATGGCGCAATAGGGTATTATTTTTGAATATGTGCAAATGAAATTGTTCATGTACTCTTTAAACGAATATTTTAGCATTTGGTATAGAAAAAAACCTCGTGGCAGCGTATCATCCCTAAAGTGTTTTCATAAAGAATTCCATATTTATTGCAAAAGATCATATCCACCAAATGATTTGTTTGAATATTGCTGAACACATTTTAATGTCAAAAATATCCCTGAGGATAATGATTCTATTGAAGATGTTTGTGAGATTCCCTTCCAAGAATATATATACTCACATCAACAAGCATTGCCCAGTGGTCAAGAAAGCATAGAAGTAAACATCATCAAGTTGCAAATAAAATCTCAGATATCTTCTCCAAACAAATTCAATGATTCTCCTTCTTATGATGTGTATGACTCTGATGGGAGGTTGAGAAATGTTGAACTGCAACAATTCCAGTCATGGGAAGATGCATAGAAAGAAGAGGCTCTAGACCACGATGCACATCCTTCACCTAGAGAAAAAGTTTAAGAACCTCCTTCGATCTATGATCCATATTATTTAGAGGAGGATGAGATGGTCACATAGGTTCAAAGGGAGTTGTTTACCAACACATGGGGAGAAGGCTCCCAGTAACAAATTTCTCAAGAAGAGCCCAAAGTTGAAGGGCCAAGAAATTTTTGTGATTACTTATTGCAGAAAGATCCCTGCCAAGAATTCTCAGTAGGCCCTCGAGTCTATGATTCTTACAGTTTAGAAACTGAACATTCTATTGCAGATTTCCAAGAGGGTTGGCTCATTGACAAGTGGGTAGCAAAAGATTAGAAATAAGATTTTCTTGAAAATTTTAAGGTTGAGGAGCCGAACAATATTTACAACTGCCCTAACCAAGAAGATATTGGTCAGTAGCTAGTTTATGAAAATAAGGTGGCTACAAATTTCCCTTATAAGTTCTATGACCCTGTACTCGATTACATGACCACATTCTTAAGTAAACATCAGAGGTTGTTTCTGGAGTATGCACTAAGCTTTCCATTTGCATATTTTTCATGGTGCATGCTTATTTTAATTTTTAAATTTCAGCAGCATGGAGGCATAAGGTCCAGTACTCTAATGCTAGTCTGGCTCCATTGGAGGGTTGAACTCACTTACGTGAATTGAGCCATGTACATAAGTAGGATTTGTAAATAAATAAGCTCACTCGATGAGCATTTAATTTCTAGTTTTTAGAGTTTATATTTCAGTATTTAAGTTTGGTGAGGAAAGTAATCTATTTGCTTATTGGGGCCTGACCCAGGTTTGGAATTAATTAGCCAAACAAATCCATGTACTATTGGCCTTTTCAGCAAGAATCCGCAGAGCGCAGATTAAGGTCTCACCCGAAGTGGTATGTGGGGTGGGGGGGCTAGAACCAGGTTTCCGCACCCTTGAGATGTCTGAGAGGTTGATTTAGTCCAACTATGAATCACTGTACATAGGGCACTTTTCGCACTTCCCTATCCCTCTCACCCTGATGTATTCGCCTTCGTCAGCCGTAACCAATGACTATGGGGCACTCACACTGTTGGAGCAGTGCTCTGCACTATTTACTGATTAATTATATTCGGGTATATGGAGGTCTTATGTTATATTTATTTATGCAGCACATTCATATATGTTCGCACAACACATAAACAATACACTTGCAAATTATACCCAATAATACATAAAACAGGAAAAGATACAGAAATATGGTAAAAATTCTCTTCATTAATTCTTCCCATGGTTACAGACTACACCTGCCCTATGCACTCACCTGTAGGGGTCCGTGCACTCAGCTGCAGACTACTAGGCCTTTACGCACAAAGCTGCAGAGCCTTCTCCTACTCTACAACCCAAAGAAACACTTTACACTTCGACTCAATCCCTTAGACTCATCATAATTCTATTCTATTGATCTCATTTCTTATTTTTACACTTAGAGCCTTGCTCTATTTATACAATCCCATGGTCTGCGAACCATGTGTTGATCTTTCAGGCCAACTTTACATTACAAAACAAGGGCGGACAACCTTGTGACTCTATTATGACTTCACGCTCCACGCCCATAGTTTACGGAGTCTTTTAAAATAGTCTTGGTCAAAACTTCGGCTTTAAGCCCTAAACCCTACCTTGGGGGGATTCCACGCCCAACAGGTCCCCAACACAAACATCATGACTTGACCTTGATTCACTCTATCAGTGTGGAGATCTTTGCATGGAGTCCCTCCAGCTTTGCTTGAACAACTGCAAGGTCGACAACACATTAAGCAGCTGCCTACTGAATCTCCTGTACCCACTGTTATGAGAACATGGTATCAGAACTGCTTCCCTACATCCATTCATGTGTCTTATGTATCTGTGTATTGTCCCGTGCCTTCTCCTAGATACTTGGAGCGTGAAGACTATGATTTTGTTGGTTAGTTAGATAGCTGAGCCACCTGTGTAGGGCTTCAACCGACTGCCATTCACCTTGCCTAAGAAAGGTTCTCCATTTAGCTTTACCAGCTACACCGCACCTCCGTCTATGACCTTAACAGCATATGGTCCCATTCCGACTGAATCACTTCTATTGGCTCCTAGGGCATTTTAAAGGTAGTTGCTTTTACTACTTGTAGTGCATCATCAATAGCATCCCACCAACGATCCTCAAACGTGAAGATTAAAAGGAATCCTTTGTGTAAGATATCCCATTCACTCGTTCCATGGTAGAGCTATGTCTCTATATATCATTTCATGGGTATAATATCCAGGGTATGATAGAACAGATGCACCCACTCACGTTGTGGCTCTTCCCCATAACACACATTTCATTAAATTTGGAAGTAAATAGTGGATTTAGAATTTCAAACTAACTAAAAAACCCAATTCTAGTAATGTCATTGTAATAACATTTTTCTAGTTTTAATGAAATATGTGTTCCATAGACGTTTGTCTATTTGGTGAGGTGTGTGTGTGGATCATCCATCCGTCATACTTGTCTTTTAATCACATCTGAGGCTTCCGAACCGCATGCGCATCATCCTTTTGCATTCTGCTAGTCCTCAAAGCTTCTTTACTGTGTACCCCACCACCTCGCGAGCATAGCGCCCAATACCGACTTCAACGCTTCGAAGCGTTGCTGTTCCGACACCTCTCTTTCAAATTTGTTTAGGATTTCATCTACCCCACTTAACCCATCATACGTAGGGAGATCCCTTACCTCCGTTGATACGTACCATAATGATCTCATTATCATGTTATAGTTCAATATGGTTACCTCGTGTATCTAGTTTTGCAGTTGGATTTACCCAGTCTTGCTCTCATGTGGTTATCTTGTATATGCACTCCAACTTGTCATCACTTTCATAGTCGCGCACTAGTTCTATGTAGCGTGATCCTTCTATATGGTCCAAAGGTACAGCTATGTGCAGATGCTTTTTCTCAATAATCATCTTGCGTTTCTTCAGATTTATGACCCTATTCATGTCAGTGGCCCAATCTATTCCTAATAGCATGGGGTAGGGATTGTTCTCATCAATAATCTCTATCACTTCGAAATCTGCTAGCGCACTTGCTCCTTTGATATCCACTATGATTCCCTGTAATTTTCCCATAGGAAGTATCTTTTGTTGGTTCACCATTCATAGTTCGATAGAAGATCATTGCAACGTAGACCTTCCCATGGACTCCCATGTCTGTTTCGGCAGAACGTTCACATCCGATCCTAGGTCTCGAATCACTTGGTCCATCTCATATTCCCCAATCTGCACAGTCAGTCTCATCTCTCTTCCTATCCTCATTGCTTTCTTTCTGATCTTTCATACTATGCGCAGTTCTCCTGGCGTAGTCCCAACAAATCTATTTGTGAGTTCCTGCAGCCCTGTTATAGCCTTGTTGTCATGCATCAGTTTCATGCATATTTCCAAGAATGTCGTCAGCATCGATGGGTTTATTTCTAGCTCTAGTCTGTCCTTGCTTCCTGAAGTGGAGGCATCAGTGAAGCTCTCCTTGGCTTCCATGAAGGTTCCCTTAGCACACTCCAAATCAAACTCCGCTTCTTTCATCAGAGCCTTGCGAAACCAAGTACTCTCTTCAAGCTACTTTCCTTTGTCATCCCCTATCATAATTCCACTTTGGAGTACAATATTTACATTAGATTCTTCCTCGTGCGGCTTAGACCTCATCATTTGCAGGCTTTGAGTCAGCAGAGGTTGGAGCGCAACTTTGTCATGCAACCTTGCTATCAGTGTAGGACAATCATCCGTCTCTTGATGAAACAATGTACAATATAGGCATGATGGACGTGTCAGCTTCGTACAATCCCAGGCATAATTTCCTAGCCCTCCACAATTGTAATATATCAGTTTCCCGTGACCTCCTGCAGGTCCTCATCCACCTCTGCCTCGTCCATGTCCCTGAAATTTGGTTCACACCATCGTTGCGTTTTGGTCAAGGGGCTATGTTTTGGCCTGAACTATGTAGGTGGGAGTCCTATCCATCATCAGTTCATAGCTTCTGTAGGTACGCTCATCATGTCCCACCAACCTACAAAAATTAAAGAACAACTGTTGCGAATTCTACACATACTTCTACAACAAATGGTAGTTATCCATAGCATGCTTCCCTCCTATTTGATAAATCATGCACCATAGTGCAGGTGTTATGCTCAGTCCTGCCTGTGCCTCTGGTCTCAATGGCATTGTTCCTCCTTTGAGGAGGTAATTCACAAACACCGGATAGTGGTCCTTGTCATGACCTTGCCCCTTACATTTAACACACCATACTTCATTGCACACCTCTGGACGAGATGCCCTATCCTGTTTTAGACTCTACACCTCAAGGCACAAGTTTTTCAACTACACGTGAATCTATTGAACTCCCAGGTTGGGATCTTGTATCAGGCTCTCTTGCAGTCTCATCGTGATCTCCAAGGCCTCGGCCTGAGTTGTTAGCCTCTATTGAGACAACGCATTCCTTAGTTGTTGTGTTAATGATACTACAAACCACTCGAGGTGTTGTCCGTTCGTCAACGTCATGTTAGCTTCGTGAATTGTGCACTTCAGCCTCTGATCCAACTCCCAAGGGGTCTCACCTGGTGGCATGGTGATATCCTTGAACCCAATGATCAATTTCACCTTTGACGTTGGCCTACTAAATTCATTGTTTAGTGCAATTTGGATGTCTGTGATCCCTGCATTAAGATTGTCATTTGAATGCTTGATGTACCAAGTCGGTGTGTGATCCTGTAGAATGCTCATGAATGTTGCTTTCTTTATATTGTCATCTATGACTCCTTGTGCTTCCCATACACCCTTTATTACGAACCAAAACTGTTCCAGATCTTCATTTCCTACTCCCTTGAACATTGGCAACTTTATCGCACTTGCCATATTGACTTGCAGTGATGGCGGAGGTGGTATCGATGAAGATGGTAAAACTGTTGGTGGCGTGGGTGGGGATGGTATGCATGGGATCCATTTCCTTATCAAATTGATCACACTTCTTGGTGAGACCTTTGCGATCTCTTCCCGTCCCCTCGCAGTGGTGAAATCAAGGGGCTAGTTTCTAGTTCTGTACTACCTTCATTTATGTAGATTCTCCGACTTTACATAGCCCCAAACTTTAATCTATTTGCATAACCCACTTTTCACACAATATCATTTTAATCCAAGTGTTCAAAGGCTTAACGTACTTACCTCGCAGTCCTTTGAGGAAGCATCTCTCTACTTCACTGTAGTTGACTAAAGTATCTACTGCAAACTCAGTGATGAATCTTCCTATAATTCGATCGAGCCAGTGGTCCACAACACGCACGACCTTATCCTTAGATGAATCCAATCTATGCACCAATTCTGGAGTCCATACAATAGGTTTGTCAAGCTTGCACCTTCCTTGGCTATCTGCTAGCTTTGTGATTCACTCATACATCTTAGTGGGGAAAGATGTGAAGAAATTTTATTGGATCTCTGTGTACAGGTAGAAGTCTAACCATTGTTCTTTTGATAGTCACGGATTCTTGTTCTCCTACCCAATGAACTCATGAATATTCCTATCCAACCAAAATTCAATTCCTTTCTTTGTTGGATTCTAGTGATACAACATCAGACATCTCTATGCAGATCACGGTCCTAACAATGGAACCATTTGTTGGCTTGTTGAGGCCTGACCTAGGTTTGGAGTTAATTAGCCAAACAAATCCCTATACTATTGACCCTTTCAGCAACAGTCTGCAGGGTGTGAACTGAGGTCTCAGCTAAAGTAGTATGTGGGGGTGCTGGAACCAGGTTTCCACACCCTTGAGATGTCTAAGAGGTTGATTTGGTCCAATTGTGAGTCCCTGCGTGCAGGTCACTTCACACAGTTCCCTGTCCCTTGCGCTCTAATGTATTCACCTTCACACAACCCTAACCAAGGACTCTGGGGCTCTCGCGCTATTGGAGCAGCACTCTGCATTATTTACCGGTTAATTATCTTCATGTAAATGGAGGCCTTATGTTATATTTATTTATGCAGCACATTCATATAAGTTCGCGCAAAACATAAAGAATACACTTGCAAATTATACCAAATAATACATAAAAAAGGAAAAGATATACAAATATGGTAAAACTTCTCTTTATTAATTCTTCTGATGGTTACAGACTCGACTTGCCCTATGCACTCAACTGTGAACTACTAGGCCTCTGCACACACAGTTGTATAGCCTTCTCCTACTCTATGACCCAAACACGCACTTTACACTTTGACTCAATCCCTTAGACTCATCATACTTCTATTCTATTGACCTCATTTCTTATCTCTAAACTTAGAGCCTCAGTCTATTTATACAATCCCATGGTCCGTGGACCATGGGTGGATCTTTCAAGCTGAAATTACATTACAAAAACAAGGGTGAACAACCCCGTGACTCTATTATGACTTCGTGCTCCACGCCCAAAATTCGCGGATTCTTTTACAATAGTCTTGGTCAAAACATGGGCTTTAAGCCCCAAAACCTGCCTTCGGGGGATTCCACACCCAACATACTCCTTGCAAACAAGGTTCTACGAAGATTTTTTGGTTATATAGCTTCATTATATTTTTGACTCCATGCCCAATTGTGAAGGCTATTGGTCTGCAGGTTCTCAACACCTTGCCAGCAAGGCACTATCCCCAGTTGGATCCAATGTTGTCAGCCTCTGAAAAGAGAGTTTGAGTTGTACAAAGAGGGCAAAATGACATAGAGGTTGTTCTACTTTGCAAATTTGATATTAAAGGAGGAATAATGGGTCCAATTTAAATTGTTTTGGAGAAATTTCCATATTCTCGTAAAACAATTTCTTTAACAAACCCCATTCTTTCTTTTGTTTTTTAAACTTTAGCTGCAGTGACCCATTTTTCACTCTAGCAGAAAATCCCTTTGTATTTCCAACTCGAGTCGTGTTTCCCCATTCCCCTTTGAAATATCTTAAAAACCTTCATAAAACATAACGAAGGCCTTTTAAAAGCTTGGGACTCACAAAACTTTATCGATATTGACCCCTTTTCCTTTACTCTACATATCCGTTGATCTCCCTTTTCCTTTTGCGATTGCATTATCACATATCGCAAAGTTTCCCTCTTACCAAAATAAAGTTTTGTCTCCCCTCACCAATTCTGATAACTCCTCAGATTGCACAAATCATAAATACCTCCTTCGTTGATTCACAAAGTTTGGTCTCCCCTCACTGATTGTGATACCATATGAGTCTCTTCATCTCTCCTCTACTGACATCGCAAGTCCTCCCTGTCAATTGTGATATCGCATAAGTCCCATCACCACTCCTCTACAGATATCGCAAGATCATTCTGCTGATTGCGATATCACAAACTTCTGTCTCCCCTCACTTATTTCGATATCAGATAAGTCCCATCATCTCTTCTCTGTTGATATCATAAATTTTTGTCTCCCCTTGCCGATTTTGATATTGCATAAGTCCCCTTGTCTCTCCTTTGTTGATATCACAAGTCCTCCCTCGTGATTGTGATAATGCATAAGTCCCGTTACCACTTCTCCTTCGATATTGCAAGTTCATCCTACTGATTGTGATATCATAAGCTTTGTCTCCCCTCACTGATTGCGATAGTTCTCTCCTCGCCGATTGTGATAAGTCCTCCCTCACCGCTTGTGATAACTCCTTCGGTGTTAATTGCGATATCACAATCAAGGATCACTCAAGTCACATGTTCATCTTCTGTCGAAGCCCCTTCCAACTTGCAATTGCGATGGATGCGATATTTTATATATTTTTTTTGTTACAGTTTCAGGTCATAGAATATTGTAAAAATCCCTCCCCTATATTGCAATTGCAATACCAACAGGCCCGGATTGACGAGCCCAGATCAACGAACATTAAAACGTCTGTTTCGCTTCCACTCAGTGGGACATTGAGGGTATTTTTCGGCATATATCCAACGACACAGTCATCAAAGAGAATATAGAGAAAATGAAGGTATGGGGACTTAGGAAGGCTTAATGCCTAAACGTGGAGTTCCACTCAGTCATAAATGCAAAGGACTGCCTAGAAAAACTTTGTTGTTGCTCTGTGACAAACAAACCCAGTCAATTGCTACCAACGACAGAGAGTGGAGAAGACGGGCAGTTAAGGTGAAAGTGATAGGAACCGACCGAACAACAAGAAAGGTACATCATGGCAAAGACACGACCTAACTAGAGACCATAAAGGGAATGGCTGGGAGATATTCTCCTCACCGTCAGTAAATTTTCCTTATGTTTTTCTATTTCTTTTGTCATTAAATAAAGGAATCAAATCCCGATTGTGACCATTTTTGGGTAGTAGAGCTATCGCAAGTCGAGATAGCTAGTCAATCAAACAGCTAGCCCTGGATGAGATATTTTATAAATTTTAATTCAAATACCCCTTTCTCAGTATAAATAAGGGGGGGAACACTTAAAAGGGGTTCAGAATTCTGCACCCATAGGGTCTTAATTCTTGGGTTCCATTTTGGTTCGAATTTCCTATTCATGAGGGATCAGAGTGATGCATGCTAAATGAAATGGATTGGTTATTTGGACCCTTCAAGTATTAATGAAACTCCCTGGTGATTCCTTGAAGATTAATGCACAATATGTTTTCCCTCTGTAATCTCATTCCATATATATTTTTCTGTCTCTAAAATAGTGCGATGAAGTTGTTGGTTTCTCCCTTGTTCATGATTGTATATTTGTTACCAATTAGCAACAATACCAGTGTTAGCTCCATATTTACTTAAGTACCTGTAATGTGGAAAAAGTTGTGTAAGCTTTTGGATAGAAATGTGCCCATGAGTATATGGACTGAAACACTGAATAATGCTCCACTCTTGTTGCTCATTCATCTCCTCCCACTTCTATATTTCTACTGGAACATTGCTTTTTAGGATTCCGTTGGAAGCCCTATGCATCAAATTCCCTCCTTACTCTCCTCCTCTCCACCTTAAGTACAATGTCGATATTAAGAATCCTTGTTGTTTTGTGTTGCCCACTAGAACAGGGCATTTCTCTTTGAGGTTCTCCTGATTTACTCCCTAAGCATTCAAATCCATGTGTTCTCTCGAGTTTACCTTCATGAAGGATGATTAAACCAAGCCCCCTTTATTACCATTTTAACCACATGACAATTGGAGTGCAACTAAAATCCCCTATTAAAAATCTTACATACACTCCTCTCTTTAAGATGTCATAGGCAATGGTCTACAATCAACCTAGAGGTTATCTCTAGGAAGCCTTCTATGTCCCCTGAAGCACTCATGCTGTAGGTGCCATTAAAAGTGACAACAATTACAATGCTATATTATAATGTGGAATGTCCAACCTCATCAATACCCTAGAACAGATTGCCATATAAGCTGTCAATACCTAGTGCTTTCCAAATTAGTGATGGATTAGATATGGTTGTGGAAGAATTAATGTAGTTTCAAATGTGGGGTATAATTTAATAGCATATTCTGATTCCCAACTACTTAGTATGATATCAGTTGAATGATATATCTTACCAAAACACACATAATATTTTGAGTCAGTGTTACAAGTTTTTGTTGTCCTTTCACAAGATCCCTACCTCAATATTATAACACTACAAAGTGAACTTTTGTATCTTTTTAGGATGCTTATTTCTAATGTTAACTCATTTTTGGAAAAGGTTGACAAATTCATGGTTAAGGTTTCTCAATCAGATTCGCTATATTCTGCTAAAAAGAGAGTTCTCCTAAGGGACAAAATGGAACTTCTAAGGAATCTCGTATCATAAATTATCATCTAAGTGTACTTATAATTAATATTCAACTGATTATATATGGTTTTAGTGCAATCAACTTTCTATCCTACTTTCTCAAGATCCATTATACTACAATATTTGTTATGGATTTTTGGTAAAACTCATTTTTTACCAGAATATAGCTCTATTCACTCTTAAATAATGTATTATTTTTTCTACAAAGCCACTAGGCACATTTAGTTCTTAGATAGATTCAGTTCAGTTTATTACTTCATGGGATTTGATAGGAGCCTAGTGGACAAATCTTGACCTCAGTGCTCATAATTGATCATACAAGGGCTAATCATTCCTATTGTTCAACTACTAATAAATGGTTTTAGTCTAGGCAAATTTATGCCCTACATTGTGGAGATCCATTATAATAGATTATTGGCTATGGCCATATCAGAACAAGAAATTTAGTTCCCAAGAACATATAATTCATGTCCTTAGTTTATGGGCTTTAATAATGGCCTACTGGAAAAATTTCGACTTCAGCACTCATGGTTTTAACATCCTTCAAACATGACTTGATATTTTATTGTTATATATGGGATTCCTCAGGCCTTCCTTGTAGCCATTAATTGTGTCAATATCAGTACATATATATTTAGGCATAGTTCATAAGTTGTTTTATTTAGATTTTTAAGCTTTTATGGTGGATTTTGTAGAATTTCCCACTATAGATCAACAGATTATGCAATATACTAAAGCAAAATACAACATCTGCTTCTACAACAAACTTTGCAGAAGCTTGATCAAATATGAGAAAGATCAATAGAACACATATAACTGAGAATGAGAAAGCATACACATGAAACACAAAAGAATAATCCTGGGGAAAGTCTCGGCCTAAAACCCCAATCTTTGTATTATCACACAAGTGGAAAACATGTTTGATTACACAAAGCCTTAGCTCAGAAAACTATCTAGCTCTCAGCACAATTAGACAATGCAGCTCATAGACTATCTAGGCAACACGTATGCCTTTCCTCAGCCCTCCAAACCTCCTATTTCCTTGCTCAGTTTTTCTTGGGGTCCAGTGAAGCAACATGTGTGAATTGGCCTCATCACACTCACTAAACAGGAAGAAGAAACTACACAATCCTCAAGGAAAGACTTCCTTTTGCATGAAAGAGATATTCACAATGGAATATTCTTGTAACTAATAGTACATTGACCCTCCATCTGATCTCAAATGGGTCTATGTCTGAACTGACATGCATGAGTTATTTATGAGAGAATATTTAGTTATCTAGAGAGCAGCAATTACATGCATACAAGCACTAAACGCACAATTAATTCTACAAACTGTTAGAACTAATATAACTAGACTTAACTCAGTTAACTGAGCTAACTAATTACAACTCAAGGTACAACTCATCCTCATCTCCTTAACTAAGGGATAAATTCCTCAATCAATGGAGAAATTGTTGCATGTCTTCACATAGACTTCATGTTTGATTTTCTCCAAGTAATTAACTCAAGATGAATTAATTAATTATTAATCAAACAGATGTTAAGAACAATTTTGAATTTTACTTCTTAGTTTTAGTTTAGGGACTAACTAAAATTGAAATCCATCCTGAAATGTTATTTTTAGCACTTCCATTTTTCATTCCGTGTTGCTATGTCCAACACTGGTACTCGAACTGATATTTATAGTAATGCTATCTTTAGCATTTCTTGTTTCCATTTTCAACATTCCCTCTCAACAAGAAAGGCATTCAACTCGAACCCGATCCTGAACCTTTGGAATGTTATTCATGCAACACTTCTCCCAAGTGTTATTGCTCCAAAAACTCTAGAAACAAAAAAACTCCCAATTGACCTCTCTGTTGCGCTAGAAACATCCTTTGATGTTGAAGCTCCATCTGTCGCTGACAAGTCCTCCCTCTCTAACCTTTAAGTTGCTGCAACACTCCATGCATCTCACACCATTGCACACCTCTCTATGCCAACCTGCACTGGTGCAACACTCTTGTGCCTTTCGCATTGCTGCAACTTGCTAGCTCTACACAGTCTTGGGACTCTTGCACTCTAGCTCTATCTTTCGCTCCATCCACATCTGTCTCTACCCACTCAGCCAGTCCTACTACTCCTCATCAAGGCTACCGTAGCAAGGTCTGATCCAAGAGGTTGGGTACCTCAATGATCCTGCCCCTATTCCATCCTTTTTGGGACTGTCACTCCACATTGCCCCACCTCCTACCTGGAGGTATGGATGCATATGATCTCTCTACCCACTTTGCTTGAAATTTTCCCCTACTGGAGTCTCTACATGAGTAGATGTCTCTACTCAATCTCCTCTCAGCTTCTCTAGTTGTGGTTGCTCCACAACCTCCTAAAACTACTTCAACAATCGTGGCTCCTCCACAATCGTCTCAAACTTCTTCTGGCGCTGCATGTTGAGAGGTAATGTACTCTCCCTCTCAACCACCAAGTCTCCATCAGTTACCTTGCTCCTCAAGGCTTTTCATGCATCTTGAACTTCAAGAGCATACAGGTTCTTGGCTAGCACACCAATTTGTTTCATCTATCCCACCGTCACGAATTTTTTTGGAAAAAACATTGATTTTAAATCAGCAATATATCTCTCATTCGTACTCTTATTCAGGTGATTATTTTTTTGAATTTGGGTATTTTTTCCGCAAGGAATCTTGATGTGTTATTTATTTCTAAAAATTTTGCTCAAAAAAATTTAGATCTAGTCTAAAAACTCGCAGCCCTTTTTTTTACTTCAAATTACCTTCTTCGTATACTGTTCACTACTCCGATAAACTTTGCTCTAATACCATGTAGAAATTCTTTCTACAAAACCTCGCTATGACACCATGTGGAATTTCCCACTATAGATCAATAGATTATGCAATATACTAAAGTAAAATATAGGATCTACTTCTACAACAAACTTTGTAGAAGCTTAATCAAATATGAGCAAGATCAATAGAACACATATAATTGAGAATGAGAAAGCATACAAATGAAACGCAGAAGAATAATCCTGGGGTAAGTCTCAGCCTAAAACCCCAATCTTTGTATTATCATACAAGTGGAAAATATGTCTGATTACACAAAACCTTAGCTCAGAAAACTATCCAGCTCTTAGCACAATTAGATAATGCAGTTCACAGGTTGTCCAAGCAACATATATGCCTTTCGTCAGCCCTCCAAGCCTCCTTTTTCCTTGCGCAGTTTTTCTTGGGATCCAGTGAAGCCACATGTGTGAATTGGCCTCATCACACTCATTAAATAGGAAGAAGTAACTACGCAATACTCAAGGAAAGAATTCCTTCTGCATGCAAGAGATATTCACAATGGAATATTCCTGCAACTGATAGTACATTTCCCCTCCATCTAATATCAACTGGGTCTCTGTTTGAACTGACATGCATGAGTTATTTATGAGAGAATATTCAGTTATCTAGAGAGCAACAATTACATGCATACAAACATTAACTAAACGAAGTCACAATTAATTCTACAAACTGTTAGAACTAATCTAACATGACTTAACTCAGTTAACTGAGCTAACTAATTACAACTCAAGGTACAACTCATCCTCATCTCCTTAACCAAGGCATAAATTCCTCAATCAATGGAGAAATTGTTGCATGTCTTCACATAGACTTCATGTTTGATTTTCTCCAGCTAATTAACTCAAGATGAATTAATTAGTCATTAATCAAACAACTGTTAAGAACAAATTCGAATTTTACTTCTCAGTTTTAGTCGAGGGACTAACTAAAATTGGAATCCATCCTGAAATTATATTTCTAGCACTTCCATTTTTCATTCCTTGTTGCTTTGTCCAACACTAGTACCTGAACTTCTACTTATAGCAGTGCTATTTTTAGCACTTCTATTTTTAGCATTTCTTGTTTCCATTTTCAACAGATTTTTGGGGGTTATATATATTGATTATTTTGATGAAGAATGGGTGTAGTTCCTATCCATTTTGTTGACCTTTTATATTTTTTATTTCTAAGGTGGTGAAATTTGCTCTTTGAGATACGATTTGATTGTGCCTTTTGCACAATGTTTGGCTATGCATGGTATTAATAATTTGAAAATATATCACATAGAAAGGGTCTACAAGAGGGATAACCCTTTTAAGGGACATTACCATGAATTATATCAGTGTTGTTTTTATATTGTTGCGCAGTATTCTCGAATGGTACCTGATGTTGAAGTGATGAAGGTTTTCATTGAGCTCTTAGATGAACTACTCATCGGGCACTACAAGGTAATTATTGAAAGTTGATGTGGAATCTACTTAATTTATGGGTGTAGGATCTTATCTGTTATATACACATTTTAAACCTTTTTTTGTGCTGCAACATCTTGTCAATATGTGTAGAGATTGATCAAGTTCTAGTCTGGCAGGTGAAGTTGAACCATCGAAAATTGTTGGATGGCATGTTAGAGATATGTGGAGTACCTCAGGGAAAATTCAGAAGTATTTTCTACACAATTAATAAACTCGGTAAGCAACCATGGAGCAAGTTCAGAAAGAAATGGTAAGAAACAATCAAATTTGAAGGGCTAGTCCGAATTTCTATTTGAAAGGTTTTTCAGTAGTTTTTCCTTCCACATTGAATTTAAAATTAAGCTTTCCTTTCAATTGTTGTTTGAAATAAAAAATTACATTTATAATATGTACATAACATGTTATGTGATTTGGGAATGTTTGAACAATTCCAAAAATTTACATGTATAATTTTTACATATGCTGATCCTAAATATACTATCTCAGCTTTATTGTATTTACACACGAATACATGATGTTAATATCAAAAGAATCTTGGGAGAAATTTTTATATTGTATTTATTTGTTTGTGCTACATGTAAGGTGTTTAAAATATATTGAATTCCTTGTTTAGGCATGAGATCTTTAATGTTATATATACCAAGGATGGAAAGTATTAGGGAATGATTTTAATGTAATATACCATTAAAATGGGAGTTGGATATTTAATGTTAGATATAGGAAGCATGGGAGTACTAAGGGAGTTATTTTAATGTTACAGATGGACAACAACTCTAGAATAGTAAATAGTGTACAAAATTTTACTATTACAGTGTAACATGGATAACAACTCTAGAATAGAAAATAATGTACGAAATATTTATTATATATTCGTTCAAAGACATGGAATCCAAAAAATAAAATGTCACTTCCTACTAGATCAGAGCAATAGATAAGAAAAGGACAAGGAGTTTGCAACCATCAAAGTGCAAGATTTAAAATCCTTCTACTAAGAGATCAAAGAATTTGAAAAAGGGAAAGATAATTCATTGTTTGAGGAAAATATGTTCTACATTAGCTTAATTCATAAGAGCAATGTAATCTTTTAGCAATGGCCAGAAGATAATATTTACAATGCAACAGACCGGAATGTTGGGCAGTTTATGAATTCTAAGGATTTTCTGTTAAAACTTAACAACTGAGAATAATAAATTTTACTGCTCATTGTTACAAAGTAGAGGAATTTAATTTGTTGTAATGAACAAGTAACTAATAATTGAAGATATATGTGTATATTTTCCTAGAATATTTCCACATTCTTAATACATGATTCCATTCCAAATATATATTTTTACTTGTAGTTGACCTTCAAGGTTGACAAGTGGTACATGACATCACACATTACACTCTCGTGGCTTGGGAAATCCTCCCACTCAAATGGTGGGTACCACGACATCTCTCCATTCGTACAGCTCTCAGCCACGTTCGCAAACTTCAAATTTTCTTTTCACCAATATGTGAAAGTGCTAGTCAAACTTCACCATGTTAAGTCTCTAAAAAATTAGAACTTCTCCCTTTCTTATCAAAGTGAAAGTATATGTGGCAGACGTCATAAACCTAGCAGGGCTATAAACAATTATTGAACAAAAATTGAGAAAGGAGATAAGGGGGAAACACTTTTCAATCTTTTAAATTCTTTCAAATCATCTGAAAGCCTCTCTATTTTTCACTGCTCCCAAGCAACGAAAATAGTGGGGACTCACAGGGATAATTGTCTTATACACCTAACATTTGGGTTCCAAATTAATGGAAAATTTCATTTAAGGTATTCAACAATCCACCCGTAGCTAAATCAGGTTCTTATAACTCTTATTGTCCTTGCGGTTAAGGACTTTTGAAATAAATCATGGTGTTGAATCATTTTTTCGACATAGTACTTGGTTCTTCCAACCTTCAGTTCAAGTTATTGGAAAGAAAAAAAATTATGTTGTTTTTGTAACATTATGGTTCTTTCAAACTAAATTTACCCAAATTCAATATCTGTGATGGCAGCTACAAGTTCTTTTCAATTGTTCCATGTTTTAAGGCCTTGCAACCGCCATGGATAATCTACTCACTTCAAGGTCAATAATTATTTTTGGTAACATAAGACAATAGATGATAAATAATGGATGTTTAGCCACTGCCTCTCCTCATGTTCTCAGAGACAGGATGCTTGGAGCCTCAAGTTGTCAAAAAGAGTAATCATGCGACTATGTACAATCCCTACTTTTCGGGCTGTTGTCACCTATAAATATCTATTCATTTCACGCCAATAAAATCATGCATTTTTATTTTGCATTAAACATGCAACTTTATGATTGACTAGGGCATACAATACCTTTCATGGGAGCCCTATTGTGCTTTAATGTTCCCCAGCGGTTGGGCTTATGGCAGTTTTTGTGTGGGGACTTGAGCCAACTCTGCAAGTTATTTTTCATTTGATACTTCATTGGAATGAAACAATTGGAAAATAAGAAACACATATCACATCATGACCTCCTATTTACAACCACTTTTGCTATGGTTAGGTGTAATATTGATCTGCAAGGCTTTTGATCTTGTTGTGCTATCCTCTAAAATAAGCCAAGTTGTCAAGCAATGAATTGTAAAAATTTTGAGATCACTACCAAATGTCTTGGCTTTTACATATTGTATATCTAGATTGATTCAATAGGAACAAAACATTGTAATGGAGCACAATGACATCTATGAAACAAGACATGGTTGATTTAAGTTCATTGGAAAATCTATTTATAATGCAGTGTGGGTGCCAACAGTATCCTTGTTTTTTCTCACATCTGACACTATTTGTTTTTTTTCTTCATTTCTATACATATTTCTTTTGTGTGTTATTTATTTATTCAAGCCTCTATATATTATCAGACCCGATTTCCAATACTCCCATGAAAGGATACTGATTTTAACAAAGATACAATTTCCTTTGGTAAATGCAGAGGAACATCTCAAAAATCCACCTAAGAATACACCATATATAGAGTTTGAACCCAAGTAGTATATTCCTTTTTCTTTTGTAGATATGTTCTTTATTTCTACCCAAGATATCACAACAAGAAATTATTGTTATTGTAGGAATTGTTTGAGGACCTCATTGATTTCCATTTTTATGATGTCTTACTTGATTGATACATTCTCATGATAGGAAGGCTTTAATTATGAATTAATATGTTCTTGAAACAAATATGATTCAAATTTTATAGATATAAAATATAAAAACAAATGTTAACCCCTTTGTTTGATTATTACTTGACTCTAGTGTGGGTAGGTTACAAGCAATGGGATTGGAAAAAGGATGTGGAGACAATGCAGAGCATGTCTTGAATATGATTCATTTGTTTTGGGAGATCGTTCAGGTATTTGGTCCATCAAATTTGGAAATGTTTCTAGTAGGGATTCATATAATTTTTAATGTTGTGATTCTTTCACCTCATGGTTTTTTTGGTCAAGAAAATGTTTTAGGAATGTTAGACATTGTTGGACTGGTAAAATTTTTATTTATAATTGCAATGTTACATGATATTCTATTTTTATTGTTTGATTGTATTTTGAATGTTTCATTTCATTTTGTTTTTCTTTTAACTATGAAATTGAAATTACTTGGTATCATGTCCATTTAAACAACATCCAAAGCTTGAAGATGAAAATAGTATTACATGATATCAATTGAAATCCTTTTAGTTGTTTTGTGTTAAAATATTTTCATGGATATTAGAAAAATTTACTTTCATGTTGTTATTTATGTACAAGTTGTCTACATACTTGACCAATTTCATGTGTTAGAGACTGAGCGTTATTGACAATAAAATGACAAGGATCAAATATGATGCCTCAAATTATTTGTTTTCACAAGTTAGCTACAACTTGAGCTTTTTAGCATGTAACTTAGTTGGCATTATTGTGCGGAGCTTTTCCTAAAGGTTGAATACTAAGTTACTAAGGAGTTATTTTATGTGGTGACATTTTATTTGCTTTGGTAATATAGGTTATTTGTCCACATATTGGCCACTATCACCCAACTAAAGAAAACTTGTTCGAGTTTCTTACTTTTTTGCGGAAAAATTGCATTGACATTGCCAATGTTGAGGTATATGTCATATAGATCCTTTATAGTCTACTTTAGTTTATATTCTAGTATTCATCGTCTTTCATGTCTTATACTCTGCCTTATATATTCTTTCGTTTTTAGAAGAGGAACTTGCTATTGATGGTAAGAAGCGGGAATTGAAGAAAGAGGAGACCAATAACACTGAAGCAACAAATGTAAAAAAAAAGAATTGAACCAGTCTAGTGACACCCTTAAAGTCAGTATCCCGTAGGAGAAACAAACATAGATATTGATGGTCAAGTCTTTAGAGTTGGTGAATTCGCCTACAATAAATTGGCAACACAATGATAATGTTTTAAAGTGATTAAACAAAATTCTATATATAATCGAACCAAAATTAAGTTGGAGATTCATATTGTAATATTTGACATTTCATATAATTTAACTGATGTGGTTGAAATTATTTATAGTTGTACTTGATATTATTTAGTATTGTAATTATCAAGTGTAACTTTGTGGTTTTATATTAGATGAACATGCACATTGCATGACATTTTCTTTTCAATTTAGTTGCAAAATAATGTTAATTTATGTTGATTAAATCAATCTAAAACTATTAAATTAGTTGTTATATTGATTAATAATGAACACAGATAAAATGACTATATGAATAAATTAATTGTTTATAATGATTATTAATGAAAGTAAATGAAATGAATATAAACTTCTAACTTAGTCGTTTATATAATGAATATGAAACTACCAAAAAAAGACAATAATGTTTTGAAGTGATGAAACAATATTTTATGTATAATCCAACAAATATTAAGTTGGAAATTCATATTGTAATATTTGACATTTCATATAATTTAACTTATGTGGTTGAAATTATTTATAGTTGTACTTGATATTATTTAGTATTGTAATTACCAAGTGTAACTTTGAGGTTTTATATTAGATGAATATGCACATTGTATGACATTTTCTTTTCAATTTGGTTGCAAAATCATGTTAATTTATGTTGATTAATAACGAACACATAAAATCAATCTAAAACTATTAAATTAGTTGTTATATTGATTAACAATGAACACAGATAAAATGACTATATGACTAAATTAATTGTTTATAATGATTATTAATGAAAGTAAATGAAATGAATATAAACTACTAACTTAATCATTTATATAATGAATATGAAACTACCAAAAAAAGATCAATGAAATTATTGATTAAAAATGACCACTAAATTTTGCATGTATATGACTAGTGGTAGCTAATTTATAGTATCTTATAACACAACCAAAACTTATTCATATTTCTTTGGTAATTAATTGGTTTCAAATGATGACTAAAATTTCCATATATATGACTATTAGTAGCTAATTTACAGTGTTAGGCCCCTATACTACTAGTGTAACCCCTTATTTTTATTAGTACAACCCCCTTATTATATTGTTGTACCCATGCAATCCCCATATTGTTATTATTATGCCCCATAAAGGCCCACTATTGTTATTATTGTACCCTTACATTATTATTGTTATGTAGGCTCTGATTATATTATGACCCCTTAGAATCCTATATATAGAAAGGAGGTATTGTCATTTGTATCATCCAAGAATTATTCATTTGTGTAATGTAAAGGAGATTTACCCATCAAATAGGCTTATTTCTAAGGCGTTGATCTATCTTTTCTATCTTTTTGTGAGTTGGTTCAATAACATTTAATATCAGAGCTTTGGATTCTAGGGTTTTTCTGCTCCAAATAGGTCATCGTGGAATTTTCGCTATAACATTTTATCTGCGATGTTTCAAAAGTGAGAAAAAAACCCATTTGAGAAGAAATCTTACTGAACCGCGTGTCCAAATTTCAGATCTTGTCTCGCTACATTTTCAGATATATGTTATGAGGAATTTAGGGTTTTTGTAGACTCCTGAATTACATTCTAAACATGTGACCTTGGGAAAATCGTCATAACATTCTCTCTAAGCAACAAATTGAAATTTAATAAAAGGTTACAGAAAGAGGATGGACTATAGTTTTCTATGCATAGTTTTCAAATCTGAAGGTCGAAACAGTGACATGTGGCACGTAGTACAAGTTTATTCTACTGAAACATTATATAACGAGGTCATCTTAGGAGATTGGGTATAACTCTTTCTTGGAGAATCAAATTTTGATCATACTTACAGGGTTAGAAAGAGGATTCAGAGGGATACTATAGGAAACAATTTTCGAACTTTGAGATTTGAAAGTACAGAGTTATTGTCATTTCAATATCAAGCTCCTAAAATCAAGAAAAGGTGATATGAGGAAGTTTGATGGAAAAGATCCAATAAATTGGATACTACAGATGGAGCAATATTTTGATCTACATGGTGTACCATTATTACAAAAGGTATGTATTGCATCTTCATATTTAGAACTGGATCAATTTTTATGGTATGAAGGGCTTTGTTCTTGTAAACAACTTGTTACGTGGTCAATTTTCACGGAAGAAATGATAGAACATTATGAGGATACAAAGAGCAACACCTTCTTTAGAGAAACACCACAACAGTTGGAAAGAGTAAAAGGCCTTTGTGACATAGTGGAAAGTAAAATTATGGAAACCAAGAAGAATACCCCTCACAACTATAAAGATGGAAGTGTTGTTTCTCCTAGCCTTCCACAACCTACAAGGGTTACACCACAACAATTGGAAGAAAAAAGAGAAA